>CAJHNH020003380.1:397500-555288 GCA_905116865.2 Candidula unifasciata
TAATGTCAAATGTACGCTGAACTTGTACTTCATATAAAATAGAACAGAATAGTCATCTTCTTCTTTAGCATTCTGAGCCCTTGAGGTTTACAGCTGCAGATATCACTCGTCTCCATTCATCTGTCTGGCTAATTTTCTCTTCACAATTTGTGACACCAGTTGTTTGCAGGTCTGGCTGGACATTATCTCTCGAACTTCTTTTTTGTCTGTCTCGTGGTCTACGCCCATTCCTCTCCCAGGTGTATACAGATTTTACTTCTCTGTCATCTGACATTCTTTCAATATGCCCCAACCATCATAGTCTGTAAGCTCTCATGATGCCAGTGATCAATGGTGATTTAAAAAGATTATTCTTTACGTTGTTGCTTCTCACTCTCCATTCCCCGCTGTTAGCATATTTGATGGGTCCAAAGATTTGTCGTAAGACAAAGACCCATAGGGTAAACATCTCTTTTATTTCTGCTTCAAGCTTCAGAGCCATATAAAACGACTGGTCTTATCAACGTTTGATATATTTTGATCTTGGTGTTGCGAGACAGACACTTTGATTTTAGCAGATATTGAAGGGCATAATATACTTTATTTCTAGACTGTATTCTATATTGCATTTCTTCTCTCAGCATGTTGAAGTTTGCACTCAAGTACTTATATATTTCGTTCGTTTGATTTTAATATTATCTACTTGGATGTGGCCGGAGTTTACATTCTTTCCATGTCTAGTTAGTATTCGTACAGAATAGAAAACATTTAAATACATTTTATGTTTTGCATCCTACAGTCAGTCTGTGGTAACTAATAACTAGGAATGAAAGAATCCAAAGTATTATAACAAATAAGTAAACTTGGAAATTGTCACTGACAGTTTAGTTAATGCAGGAAAGCTGCAGTAGCTTTCAACAAAACCAATCGTTCCATGTTGTCAGCATTAGGACAGTGTATGCAGAAGCGGGTGTCAGGTAACTACTATTCGTATTCGGCCCGACCACAAGTATTCGGCCGATTATCGAATAGTCAATAGGTCCATTATTCGGCCCCGAAGCGAATACGAAGCGAATATTGGGTACAGCCCTACCTTAAATGACTGCACAGGGGTGTCATACACCCTAAATGAGACCCTGACGACAACACGTGAAGTAATAAATCATTATCTGGAATCCATAAAAGCAGATATGATAATAACCATGGTAAAAGTGTATGCAAACAAACTCACTAGCAAACAGAAATACTGGCGGTAGACAACGTGAATTGAAAACATTCACTCTGAACCAAACGCTGGTCAGCCAAAGTGGATTGGAAACATTGACTATGAACCATACGCTGGTCAGCTAAAGTAGATTATAATCATTCATTTTAAGAGGCGTAAATATTTTAACGTTTTCTTGAGTTGAGTTGAGCCAAGAATTGACATCACAGCACTCGGGGCATTCCAATTAGCGCTCCGTCCCCATCTTCAGCAGCCAGCGCAGAGTTCCAATACTGATAGTACCGGTCAAAATCTTGTTATATATCCATCTTGCCTTTCCTCTAAGCGTGGTGAGCCGGTAAGACCCCCTGGTTACACCCAGGTGCCTCATTCTCTCAAGGCCATAATAATCTTTTCTATACTTTTCTGAGATTAGCTAGTATAATTTAAAGTGATAGGACCTCAGGGTTTTATTCAGCTTAAGGCCTCATCGTGTCTCACTCCGACCCTGAACGTATAACAGGAAGTGAGCGAGCGATGTGTGTATCTTCAGTGTGCTAGGGTAACAGTTAGCATCTACACCTAGACATTTGCTGCGGGAGAAGGAGCATCTATCTGCATGTGTGTGCCAAATGTGCTATGTTGTCGATTCTCAAATCAGTCATCAGTAGTACTTTGTTTAGCTATAGTGTACCCAGTTATAACTAGTTCATAAAGTTGAACAGGGTATATTGAATTTATTCCTGCGGCTTATCATATTTTTTGTGATGTCAAGCCTTCATGCGACAGTTCCAGAGGTGAAGACATACAATTCAATTCATATGAATGTTAACAATAAAAAAGTATTTGCCTATCCTTTTAATGTTAACAAGAAACAAATTCGCTGCAGGTCCTCTGAATGTTAAAAAAGAAAAAGAAAAGTTAGTTGTAACTTTAACATGAGTTTCTATTCTGATCTCTCTACTTCTTTCTATGGGTGCCAATCAGTTCTTGTATATTTGTTTATTCTAATTCCGAAGCACGCGCCGGGAGTCGATTTTAATTACAGCATATTGGGTTGTTCTGCAGCCATCAGACAAGTGTAGTTACCGCTTGAACCTTCATTCTCATTCTACATGTGCAATGCAAAGTTATCTGCTTCCAAACTGACTGAAGCCAAATTCAAAACCCACCCAGTATTTCAGGATTGTGAAACTGTTTTCACAATTCCGAAACATGATTTGATGTCTAGCCTTAATTTGCTGCGCTAAAGAGTAGAACACCCTGTATACAATTCAGCGATCGATCATATGACTGTAGGCAGAATTTAATTAACACGATATTCAAGGCTTTTGAGACAACCCTAAACAAACAGTATCAGTGGCTTTGATAATTAACGCATTCTGTGTAGTGATGAAAAATCTGGCAACTATGCCATGTTTATTTGTTAGTGGTTTGGAAGACACGAAGTCAGGTGAAATAACATGTCTAAGAATGGGTGAACGAGGAATTAGGTGTGAATCCGGCCAGGCAGGACGCATGCAGTTCAGCCATAAGTTAAATAAGCTACTGCTTGGGGCCGTACAACGACAGGGGCCTAATAAAATTCTAATTTAAAGAAAATTATGTTTTAGTTGTAACTTTGAGCCTTTTAGAGAAATATATAATTTCTGTGATTTTTCAAACGCATTCTTAATTATTTTTTTTATATAAAAATTAAAATAGAATGTCTTTCCATTATCTGTTGTTTAATCAGCAAAACCAGTCCAGAAATGACGAGTTTATACTGCCTCTACGAGGGAAAGGGGGGGGGGGGGGTCGAACCCAGCACTTGAGGATTATGAAGCGCTTTCACAACCTACTTTCTCGCTATGAACCCTCATCCGAGGGGGAGAATTTGAGTTTTCCCTCTATTTTCCATGTGTAGGGAACCATCACCCGCTCGGAGTGAGGGTTAGTTTTTTCTTCTATTTTCTATGCTGAGGGACCCGTTGGCGGGTGTGGATGTCTCGTTGTTTTCTATGTGGCGGGTTTTTAGTATACCGTAGAGAGCTGGCGCCCGTGTGTCACCGGGGACCTCACGGGAAGCAAAGAATAGTGACACTGTACCCTACCAGGCATGTCGTAAGAGGCGACTAAGGGTAGGGTTGGGCTTGAGGTTGGCCACCTCATCCTGTAAAAACGATAGCCACAAAAACCAACCAAACATGGATAAGTCAAAAAGAGAAGCAAATAAAATCCAGCCAACCAAGATGAGCGGAGGCTCTTCAAATAGAAGAAGTATGACACGGTGTGGAGAAAGCCGTAAGGAGTCCGGATCGTTGACTTACCTCCTCTCAGCTAGGAAAACCTCCAGAATGGGCACCTGGAATGTTAGAACTCTCTATGATATAGGGAGAACAATGGAAGTAGCAAAGGAAATGAAACAATATAGAATTAGTATTTTGGGGTTATGTGAAACTAGATGGACTGGGACAGGGGAAAATATTCTTAATTCAGGAGAAACTATTTTGTTCTCAGGACACACAGAGGAAAATTCGCCGCACAGTGAAGGAGTAGCCCTGATGCTATCAAAAGAAGCAGACAGGGCACTAATAGAATGGGAAGCTGTGAGTCACAGAATAATAAGAGCATCTTTTAGAACAGTAAAACAGAAGGTGAACATGTCGGTAATACAGTGTTATGCACCAACAAATGATAAAGATGCATCTGTTAAGGAAGAATTTTACATGCAGCTTCAAAATATTATAAATAATGAAAGAAAGGGCAACTTAAAAATTTTTATGGGTTACTTGAATGCTAAGATAGGATCAGACAACACAGGTTATGAAGAAATTATGGGGAGACAGGGTCTAGGAGTAATGAATGAAAATGGAGAATTGTTCACAAATTTTTGTGCAGGTAACCAGTATGTTATTGGTGGAAGTATTTTTCCCCATAAAAGAATACACAAGGCAACATTGGAATCACCAGACCATAAGACAACTAATCAAATTGACCACATATGAACTAACAAAACGATTAGATCATCCCTTTACGATGTTAGGGCTTTCAGAGGTGTAGATGTATTTACTGACCATTTCCTGGTGATAAGTAAAATCAAGTTGAAACTAAAAAGATATATAACATCTTATAATCATAGAAACCAATATAATGTAGGCTTTCTCAGAGATAAAGAAATTAAGGAACAGTTCTCAATTACGGTCTCTAATAAGTACCAGGTGTTGCAGCAGTTAGCTGAAGATGTCAACACAGAAGTCTGCTGGGATCAGATCAAAGGAATCTGGAATTAATCTTGCGTAGAAGTTCTTGGCAAGAAAGAAAGCATGGATAACACCATAAACCATTAAACTGATTGAAGATAGGAAAAGTAAAAAGGCAGAATTAAACAATAGCAAAACTAGAGCTGCTAAAGCTAAAGCTCAGGAGAATTACACAGAAGCCAACAAGGAAGTTAGGAGGCATATAAGGGCAGATAAAGTGAAATATCTAAATGATCTAGCACAAGAAGCGGAGACAGCAGCAGCAAAAGGAAACCTCAGAGAACTTTACAGTAACACAAGAAAATTAGTAGGTAAATATAGTCAGCCAACTGGATCAATCAAAAATAGTCAAGGAAAGGTACTTACTAACACTAAAGATCAAATGGACAGATGGGTTGAATATTTTGAAATGCTTCTAAATAGACTAGGCCCTAATATTTTCCTCTATCTCTCTCCCCCCGCATTTGTAGACTTAACTGTTGTTACCTCCCAATTAAGTGAAACAAGTTCTTCACATTCCTTTATGAAAGCTGAACATGCAAGGCTACAATCGGAAAATATATACTAGGCATCCCAATTGTAACCAAGTAAGGTGGAACAGGATTTACCAGTATAAATAAAATACAGTATTGCCAAGATCGGCTCCCTTTAGAAAACAATGGCAAACTACTGGAAGTAAAATTTGCTTAGAAAAACCACAACAGCCCCCCCCCCCGCAAAATAGATTCTGGGTTGGTTCTACAACGTCCTGTAAAGAATACACAACTAGCTTTTTAAAGAGTAGTTAAGCAGAAATATGTTTTTAATTAAATAAAAATGTAGGTGCCACTTCTCTACTATCAAAAAGGCGAACAGCACGTTTTAATGAGAAAATGTGTCCTTTATCTTGACCTTCTGGCCACTAGGTAGCCGTGTCTTTTTAAAAATAAAGCCTTGGGTTTTCTAATGGTTGCCCTGCGTTTTCTAAAAGTCGCTGTGTGTTTCTTAAAAGTCGCCTTATGTTTTCTAAAAGTAGCCAAGTGTTTCTCTAAATCGACCTTTGTGTTTAATTATGTCACCTTTCTAAAAGTCGCCCTGTATGTGTGTGTGTGTTTTTTTTTTTGTTTTTTTTTTTTGTAACCGCCTTGTGTTTTCTTAAAGTCGCCTTGTATTTTCTAAAAGTCGCTGTGTGTACGACTTGTCAAGGACAGCCAGCGAAAGACCTGCGACCTACATTGAATGGCTTAAGTTGCCCCAAAGGAGATAGATATAGAGTGACTTAATGTGTCCCGTGGACAGTGAAACACTTAATAAGGAACTTTAGTGACCGAGTTGCCACGACCAGTGACAGACTTAGGAAGTACCTTAGGGGATTTAGGGTGTCTCAGAGGAGCAAGACATCCAGTGGTGTCTTCAAGAGAAAAGAAATATAATGAGTATCAATAAGTATCAATGCTAATTAATGACAAGAAACATCAGTGAACGAGTGACTTGTTACAAACAGAAAATATTAAGTTGTGTCCTAATAAAGAAAGACATCTGGTGACTAAGAACGCCTTAGGGGCAGTAACCGCCTTACCAATTAACACCGGTGAAGACTTACTAAGGAAAGCAAGTGAAAGTTTTGCTACGCACATTGAGCGACTTAATATGTCCTAAAAGAGTAAGTCATCAAATAGCTTAGGATATCGAGAGATAGTATCCGACCTTACCAAAGTAAACGATTTACCAAGATCAGTGAGCAACTGTCTTGAGTGACTTGGGGTTTCCCAAAAGAGAAAGATATCAAATGTGCACCAAAACAATGAACGCCTTGTTAAAGACATAAACTGCTTTAAAATGTACAGAGGAAAGTGGTTGACTGACTAAGAAACTTCAGTGAACGACTTACAAAAACCAGTCACCAGTTAGAGAAGTACACTGAACGACTTACCAGGAACTTCGGTGAGCCACTTACAAATACCAGTAACCAAGATGCGAGGTACACTGTGTGACTTATAGTGTCCCTCGGCCCATAAATGCCTCCTCTAAATAGTCGACACAACAACTTGACATTCTCACTGAACATCAACATCGAACATTTTGTCATTATACTAGCCGAGTTTACTTAGTTTTCATATTTTATTATATACAAAGTGCTAACACCATATGCCCTGGGGACTCTAAAACCTCTCATCTAACTAGCTGACAAAACAACTTGAACCCCTTACTGGGCCACCTGTACCTAACACAGACCATGACACCCTCCCATTGTCATATCTGTTTTCTTCTTTAAAAATTCATAGCGCTATATGCTGAGCTCCCTTAGCGACCCTAAACCTCCTAGTAAACATAGCTGACATGACAACTGGACCTCTCCCGCTAAACCACCGGCACTTAACAACATGATATAACACCCGCATTTTTGCCCTGATTTATATTTTCACTCTATAAAAAGGTATAGCACCATAGGTAGTGACCCCTAAAATTCCTCGTGTAACTAGCTAACACCACAACATGACTACCTCACTGAGACAGTGGCACATAAGACTGAAATGAAACCAGCTATTTTGCTATAATTTTCCATTTTTACTCTATTAAAATTCATATCACTATATTTACGGGAGCTCCTGATGACCCCTGAAATCTCTCCTATAACTAGCTGACACAACAACTATACCCGTCAGTGATCCGCTGGGACCTAACACTATGACACGACACCCATCTTGTTAACATAATTTTTCATTTCTACTCCCTATTAAATCATATAACTAACACTTAAATTTTTTAACACTTTATGTACACACACACACACACACACACATACACACATACACACAGACAATTTCACACACACTTTCTATCCCCCCCCCCCCAACCAAGTCAATCAAAACCTCTAGTTTTCTTAATTCCACTATATAACCCCAAAACGACTTCAGCTCCACCCGCTTCCGGTCAGCGCCAACCGTGGGACCCTCTGCTCCGCCTGACAAACCACTGACGGATACACAAGAGCCACTCCCGAGCCGCCAGGTGACCTATTTAGAGCCTCACTTTAACCCGCCAGTGATCCCCAGCCTCAACCGAACCGCCAGGTGACCTATTTAGAGCCTCACATTAACCCGCCAGTGATCCCCAGCCTCAACCGAACCGCCAGGTGACCTATTTAGAGCCTCACTTTAACCCGCCAGTGATCCCCAGCCTCAACTGAACCGCCAGGTGACCTATTTAGAGCCTCACATTAACCCGCCAGTGATCCCCAGCCTCAACCGAACCGCCAGGTGACCTATTTAGAGCCTCACATTAACCCGCCAGTGATCCCCAGCCTCAACCGAACCGCCAGGTTTCCTACAGCAGGCGGGCTAATCGTTTTGTTTTCTCTTCATTTTTTTAGTGGCGGGTAAATAACAAAGATAATATAGAGGAAATCCCCCAAAAATGTGGTCCGTAATGTCGGTACTCACTACTTGTATTTTCAATGCATATTTTGTTTTATACTTTCATGTATACATCAAGAGATAGGCACACTTTTGTCTCAGAAAATGTACAAAAAGAAAGAAAGAGAGCGTTTTGGAGATCCACTGTAAACTGGCATTGTGGAGATGGCGCCTCATTAATTTAATAATCATACCTGATTAAATTTGTCATGGCATGGCCTTTTAATTGCTATATTTGTTGTGTCAGCCAATGGTAGCAACCTTCACTAAACAAGAAGCAAGTTTATAGTTGTGTCATGAGGCACCTGTGATAAGATACCAAAGAACAGCTGTCTATCTGTCTGTTACCACATCTATAAAACCTAGGATCGCAGAGATAAGAATATTCGGATGCTCAAGCCATGTTGCTGAAATGATGTGGGTAGTATTGAGTCAGACACGTAACTAAAAATGCATCATCAAAATTGTTTCTGAACAAGTACTAAGGAAAAACAAAAACAAATACGAACTTCTGAAATGGCAAACTCTTTCTGTGGAAATTCAACATTTTGGGTAAGAAATATTATTTTATCTATAACTCACCAGTTTCTTTTGTATGTAAAGTATAGTATAATGTGTATTATAGTTTCACTAGTCTCTCTCCCCCCCCCCCCCCACACACACACACACAAGCAGGTGTAAAATACATAGGATAATACGCTTGTTTCTGAATACTGTACTGACAGTACGACTACCGACTTCTTACCAAACTTATCATCAACATAATCATCAATTTCCACTTCTGCCGTTAAGTGTTTTTTGGAGGGACAGTTTGTGATCCATTGCGTTTAACATTTACCCCCCCCCCCCCCAACCACCCCATAAAAAAATAATAATTAAAAAAATAAAAGTCGTGAATGTTGTTGTTGTTGTTGTTGTTGTTCAACCCCACCAGGACCATGCAACGAGCGACCAACACCCGGTGACGCAAAGTGCCACCATTTGGATGAGCATCACCCGGGAACTAGCCCTGGAAACCCCGTTTAATCCAGAGGTTGGGATATATTAGGGGGCCCCTGACTACAGCCGAGGTAGGGCTTTAAAATGACGAAAATTTTCGTCGCATATTGGGACGGACATAAACAATTGTTTTGAATGCATTGTATATTTCTCTTTTGTCATTATAATGTTGGTTACAAAGTTAACGTTGTTTCAAAACGTTTGGAATTAGCAGTTATTACTGCGTTAGCGCAGTCGATAGGAGACTCTCTTTTAAATCCAACAGCTACTTGCTGCAGCTCACGGCCGGTGTTCGAAACTGGGCGGTTCACGGAGTTGACCCAGCTTCTAGGTAATGGGTACCAGAGTTAACACTCTCGGGTAAATGGAGGAACGTGGCTGTAGCTACGGAGTTGCGTGCGAACGGCGACACAGGCAGACAGTTTCTTATCAGCTGTCCGTACTGGTGGCAGAGCATTTATAGTTTATAACCGTGTGCACTGACGCTGGTTCACATCTCCCGACTTTACTTTTTTTACTTTACACTCACATGCAAATTCTAAAGGATTTATTTAAAGAAAACAAAAGTTGTAGTTGAGAGGATCGACTTCATTGTCGGGTTTTCTCCCATATGACCCAGTCTCTCAACTAGAATGGCTAGCCGCCTGCCGGGAGCGTCGCACTAAGCGCGAACATCGCAGCTCCAGTGATGATCCTCAGGGATCTCTTGAACCAAACGCCGCTATAAAACGAACCTACAAAATTATAAATTTAAATTATTTATGTCCTAAATCTCGCACTTGTTATATATATTAACACGATGTTTCTTCAGTTAATGTGTGTTTTCACGATAAGGCACACATTTTCTCTTTTAAAAAAAAAAGATAGTAGATGACAATGACACTTAAACTGTAGCTGTAGGCATATTCTGTTACTTATCAACAGGGTCACCACAACTTAGGGACCTAAGGCCTATTGAGATCCCCACCCTCCACTTCCCTTCTATTTTTAGGAATGGCTAGGTCTAACAAATTGGCGAGAAGGCTACCTCAGTGGCCCCTCTAACCACGTATAGAAGTTATATGTTAAAATGTTCAGACATCTCATATTATTTCAAACATACTAATTATATTTATTTGCCATTCCGCTCTCATTAACAATAATTATTAATATCATTGTTATCTTTATCGCACACTTAAAATGGTTTTAGCCGTTGGACTCCTTCTACCACCCTTTAAACAAAGGATGCCGAGTGCCCCCCCCCTCGCCCCCCCCCCCCCCTCACATCCACCTTAGTCGATGCCTGTTTTTATCATAGCAAGTGTCTGATATTATGTTTTAGCTATATCAAAGCTAACCTGTTCAACCCATTTGTGTTATAATTGGGATAAATGAAAGATAGTGTATGAGTCTGTATTGTATTTATGCCAATAGAGAGTTGGAAATAAAAAAGCACAAAACTCTTTTAAAATTCACAATGATTATTGTGCATGCTTATACCGAAGATAAAGAAGATGACACTAAAGAAAATTTCTATGATCGCCTTGAGAATATCATAGGGGAAACTAAAAAACGGGACATATTGAATGTCTTTAGAGATTTCCGTGCAAAAATAGGAAGAGAAAACACATCTAAAAATGACCTGGCATAGAAAGCCTACACACAATTTCAAACGATATTGGCTAGAGGTTTATCATCCTCGCTGTAGCCAAAGGACTACATATAAGCTGCACCAAATTTCGAAGAAAAAGATATACATAAACAGACCTGGCAATGATGTGACAAGATAAAATAATCAAATAGATCACGTGTCCGAGTTAGCGAAATACTGGGTTCCGCCCCGAATGCAACACCCAATATTATCTCTACCCCAGTTTCTAAATTAATTCCTTACCATTATGATTAGTTTCTGTTATAAATTTCTGCAAACATACTTGCCCTTCCTCTTTGGCTAGAATATGCATTATAAAGACATGATAGGAGTAGAAGATATCAAATTAAAAAGACTAAGGCTTTAAAAAAGTGAAGGTGACCTACACTGATATCTCACACGAATATGCTACAAAAATACGGTATGATCACGATAACAGCCAAAGAGAGTTGAGTTGAATTGATTCAAGAAACGACATCACAGCACTAGGGGCATTCCCATAAGCGCTCCGTCCCCATCTTCAGCAACCGGCGAAGAGTTCTGATACTAATGGTGCCAGTAGCATTCTGATTACACTTCCGTCTTGCCTTTCTTCTGAGCCTCGAGCGTCTGCTAGAACCTCTCATCACTACCCCCGCCCCCTCTCCCCGCATCAATCTCACCAGACTGTGGTGATCTATCTGCTCCTCCGAACTGTACACGCTCTCCCACAAGCCACTAACCACCTCTGCCTTATCATGCATCAGTATTCCACCAAGTTGTGCAGAGCCAGCTAGATTTCTACATGAGAAATCTTTTAACATGTCCCTGCATTATAAATCTATTGTTGTACCTGTCTATGAGCTTGTTTTAGAAAAATTACTGGTGGTTTGTTTCCTTGTGTAGGCCTCCATCCATGTAAGTGATCTTGGTTTTTAAAATACCCTATATGGCGTTACTTTATTTATTATATTCCTTATCCTTATTCACAGACTCCTATCTTACGTGTTGCCACTAGTGACCGATAGAGAAGCACTCAGCAAAATTACTGAGTTGAATAAATACATCAATGAATGAATGAAAGGTGACGTCACTGCACTTAGGGCATTCCTACACATGCGGATGCTTTTTCAATACCCTACCCCAAACAGAGGAGATCCACAGGTCACAAGACAATCTAATATTTCGGGGGATGGTAAATAGGCTGCCTGCAGTCGTGGGACCTAGGCTGCATGCAGTCGTAGGACCTAGGCTGCACTCCCTCGTGGGGCGTAGATGGGATGGGGTTAAGGCCTTAAGGCCAGTTCTAGAGGTTTTGGGGTCGTTGAAAGCATCAGAAAGCAGGGCAACACATTTGCGAAAAGTAAATAGACTTAGATCGAGGTTTTGTAACATTTTCAACGACTCAGTGTCCCTATATGTTTTTCGATATGTCCCTTCATGCATGTCCGGGTCTGGTATTCCCACACATGCCCTTTTCCACTACTCAATTGCCAGGAAAGAGTTTCCATACTAATGGTGCCAGCCTCAACGTGATTCAAATGTTCTCCTGTCTTGACTGTTGCCCTTGGAAAACAGCATAGACCCTCTACCTACTTTCCGCTGAATCAGTTTTTTTCCTTAGTTGTGGATACGCTGTTCCACTAGACTGTCCTCTTGATTACTGTTTGTTCCATTGGACTGTCCTCTTGATCCCTGTTTGTTCCACTGGACTGTCCTCTTGATCCCTGTTTGTTCAACTGGACTGTCCTCTTGATCCCTGTTTGTTCCACGGGATTGTCCTCTTGATCCCTGTTTGTTCCATTGGACTGGCCTCTTCATCCGTGATTGTTCTACTAGTCTGTCCTTTGATCCCTGTTTGTTCAACCGGACTGTCCTCTGGATCTCTCTTTGTTCCACTGGACTGTCCTCTTGATCCCTGTTTGTTCCACTGGACTGTCCTCTTGATCCTTGTTTGCTCCACTGGACTGTCCTCTTGATTCCTGTTTTTTTTTTCCATTGGACTATCCTCTTGATCCCTATTTGTTCCATTGGACTGTCCTCTTGATCCCTGTCTTTTCCACTGGACTGTCCTCTTGATCCATATTTGTTCCACTGGACTGTGTTCTTGATTCCAGAGATCCTTAATTTTATCATAAAGTAGCTCACTGCCCAGAGATGCTGCAACAGCCAAAATCATCATCTTTTTTTTACTTTCTGCCGACCAGAAAATCGTGTGCAGAAAATCCATAAAATGCTTATCTGCTCCTTATTAAGCAAGTCGTTCCATTCTATACGTAAGACACCAGTCTCTGTTTTTCAAAGCTTGCTATGTGAGTCCATTACAATTACAAAATGTTGGAATTTACTACTCTCAAGCCATTGTAAAGCTGCCATTGCCGCCTCCACCTCTATTCTTATGCTTGATGTGATATAATACGCAAGTCTCTCCTTCTTTAAACAATGCCCATTCCTTTTTGCAATATTGTTGAATTCATTACTTTCATAAAGGCTAGAAACAGTCAGTGTCCGACAAAGAAGCTGGATCCATTTAATATTCTGTCTTCTTCTGCCTTTCTATCCCCCAATGGAGCATAGGCCCTCAACCAACTCACGCCAAGTCGTTCTATCCTTCGCCATTACCTGGAGCTCTCCCCATGTCCTCCCAATCTTTCTAACCTCATTCCCCAGCTCTCTTCTCCATGTGTTTTTTGGCCTTCCTTTATTCCTATGCCCCTGTGGGTACCAATGCAAAGACATTCTAGTTATGCTGTTCTCCTGTTTTCTCAGTGTGTGCCCTTAATATTCTGTAGTGAACTATAAAAGGTTATAGAACACATCACATTATGTCTAGGGTCCATTAGGGAATATCTTAGCACACACGATGCAATGCTTGGGAGCGAAAGGAGTTAATAGTGATGACTACTGCTTCTAGTTGATTTTCTTTCTGATGTCTCCCCCCCCCCCCCCCCAAGTGAAATAGATTCTCATTCATCTTCTGCTATTGTCGAATCCTTCGGTGCGGTTTACAATTTCTTTTAGACCTTCTCCATATTATCCATTTTTCCCCCCATATATTCTACATTTTTTAAAAGTTTCCGTTAATTTCCATTGCCCTGTGGATTTCAGAGGAAGGATTTTCAAGTTATGTTATTTGCATTTTTTCTTAGAACTTACACCATTAAGTGCCAGATCCTTTTCTCTTATGTTGATTCACTGAATCTTTTGCTGGATATGCATAAATCTTTTTTATTGTTCTAGCATCCTTGCAATGATTAAGATAGGTTTCCCAATTGCAAAGACACAAATCTGCAACCTCTGTGTAATTATGCCTTGTTCCATTCTCTACATTTCTAATTAAAAAACAAAACAAAAACACAATCAAACTTTATCACAAATACATTAAAATTATTTTAAAAATAGCTTTAGTCTAACTGATTGTGAATACCTTATTTGTACTAGTTACTAGCTTGCTCATTTTGTAAACTTAGCTATAGGTAGCTCGGCCATTTTATAAACCTAACTGTAAGTAGCATGGCCATTTTGAAAACTTAACCGTAACTAGCTTGGCCATTTTGTAAACTTAACTGTAGGTATCGTAGCCATTCTGTAAACTTAACTGTAAGTAACTTAGCCATTTAATAAACTTAACTGTGTGTAGCATGGCCATTTTTTAAACTTAACTGGAAAGTTAAAAACGAAAATGATAAGCTACCGTTATGAGCATTTTATAAGCGATCACCAATTCCTGGGTAGGTAACAGCTGACGCTCCTGCAGGCAAAATGATTTTATTGACTACGTTTATGTGTATGGGTGTGTTTGAGAGATTAACTTTATTCATGACACGACACTAAATAGATTCTTTGCAACTGTCAGTGTCATCAACCTTTCAATGTTTTGCTAACACAAATCATTACTCCCAGCCAGCATCCCAGAAGGGAGAGTTTTAGGTTATAATTGTGACTAGGTTATGTGCACCATATAAAATGGCTTAGCACTGCACACTACCAAGAGCCATGAAAAGGACTCCTGCAGTGTTGATGCGATTAAAGGAGACAGACCCAAATACTGTCCCGACCGGCGACGAAGTCGTCTACAGGCGAGCAAATAGACGATCCGGTCGCCGATGCAGTATCATTAACAGCACGGCTTCTATTGTATATCTCCATCTTTATCTTATTGTGCCATTACCCTGTGTTCGCGGTATATTTCTCCATTCTGTGCAATAATGTGGATTTTAAAGATGGCAGCCAGTCCAGCACACTTGGAATTTTGTCATCAATGCTTGTCTCGGTGTCTCTCTTTAGCCTCCTCGTTTCCTGAATCTGTTTGTTTCCCATTTCATTACATGTCTGGCGATTCGATGCCTGTTTCCGCTCATTATGAGCCCAGTATCTTGCCATTTTTAGGGGGGAGGGAAGGGGGTCTTATAACGATTGATGATTGCGGTGTTCCATACATTTTTCTTATTTTCCCATCCTTGTTTAACTCAGCCCATCTCATGTTCATCACTTGTACCAGTAATTCGTTTCAACCGCACTTAACTTTTGTTTCACGTCTTCAATGCTCCTTTATCTTTTACTAGTAACTGTAACAGGAAAATTTAATTGGGTATTAAAACCATACAATCAAGAATTGCATATTTGGTTCAGTCTTTTAACAGATGACCTGGCCAAGTAAAGGGCCCTGCTCCACTTATTGAGCGTTTAGTGACCTATATTCTATAGATCAACTAACCCACAAAGGACTATGTGGTCAACATCTTACTGGCTGCCTTTACTGCTAAGGACTTTACCTGGTAGAAAATATAAGGCGGTGTCATGCTTATATTAAATTGTTTCGTTGTGCTCCCCTTGCACTCAAAATTGCCACTCAACTCTGAGTCCATAACAACGCTTGATGTGTGAATCACTCTATCTGCTGAATCCGCTCCCTAGTTTAATATGTTCTCTTACTTTTGTGTGTGGTCAGAACACACTCAAGAAATCTGGCTTCCAAATGGTCATTACTACTGCTATGTTACTGTTCTGAAAGTAATGCACTGATCGGTTTGAATATCGGATATTTCTTTATTAGCATTTCCTACGAAACCTTCTTCTTATTGGACTTATCATCATCATCATCAGGTGCCTTGTCGACTGGCGTGGGCGATCATGCCTCTCCATAATCCGCGATCTCCTGCAGCATGTATCAGTTCGTGTGCCGACATACCTCCATGCCATGCAACAAGACTGTCAAGCATCTTCTCTCGTTGTCTTCCTCTATCCCTCCTTCCACATATCTTTCCAGTGGTCACAACATGTTCTATTTTCCATCTTCTCATAACATGGCCGAAAAATGATGACTGTCTCCTTCTGATGTCCTCTTGGTTCCTCTTTTTGGCTGTCCAAGGTATTCTAAGCATTCTTCTTTAAAACCACATCTCTGAGGCCTCTAAAAATTGTTAGAGGACGTTATAGGACTAGAAGAATTAAATTGGAAATGGATTATGGGCAGTTGGACTACTCACCGTAATAAAGAGTCAGCTGGTGAAGCATGCGTATATAATGAAACCACGCAAGTGATACTAGGATGTACAATGATGATAGCGTATGTGATACCTTCTTGCACTGCTGACTGTTGCAGGTAGGTGCAAAGTGCGGCAAGAGAGGTCAAGCCTCAGAGTAGCCCCACATATTAAGCATCTTCTTCCTGAAGATTTCGTTTCATAGTCATGAACATAATGTTCTAATGTAGTCATTTTATAGTTAGTGTATATATTGTGTGTTGTGTTGTCTTTGTTCGCTGGTAAAGGCTAATCGCCGCAACGTCCTTTGTTCATTGTAATAAATTTTTTTAAGCTGACAACAACTATTTTTTTTTTTAACTTCTTTTATTCTTATCTTTCCTATAAGTTCCTACCCCCTTTTTTAAACTTAGAAGCCCTGGATACCGTTGGGGGGGGGGGGGGGGGGGAGGAGGAGGATGCTAAGAGAAAAATCTTGATTGGTCAAGAAGAAGTCATAAGTGTGTGTGCAGGCTTGAAACATTGGGAAGGAGAAGAGTAGGTCAAATTACCCCCCCCCCCCCCCCCCTTCCCACCAAAATATAAAATTTTTTCGTAATTTTAGGATTCAACACAAGTTAAAAAAAATTTTAAAAAAATCAGGCCCATTTACACACTAGATGACCTTTCACTGATGCTTGGTCAGGCTGGTTGACATTGCTCAAGGACAGGGGGTGTCGAGGTGTACTGCTTAATCACAAAGATTTCTGCGTTGTGTGTTAATCGTTCGTCTGTGAGCAGCGGCCGCCCACATTGCCTTATCACTCGTAAGCACAATTAGTGTTTGTTGGAAAGGGGGTGGGGGTGGGGGGGGGTGGAGGGAGATATTATGATAGCCGTCTAGGATTCTCAGTAGGGAATGAGTTGATTCCAGCTGTCAGCGTTGGCGGGCGCAAGTGGGGTAGGGTTGCGTGTCTTCGGTAGCACAGCGTTTTGTGGGCCACCACAATATAAGAAGTCCGAAACCACTTGACGTAGAATGCACTCTCTCGTGGGACCGAGTCTCAGTGTCTGGGGTAGAGGGGAGGGTTGGAGCTGGGGCCAGTTGCACCTGTTATGAGGTCGTTAAAAGTGCTCACATCCTGATATTTAGAACGCGCGTGGTCGCCGGCGAAATACAACGTCGCAGCAAGCTTACATCCCTGCCATATAAACTTGCGCGTCTCAAAGGTTAAGACGCGTGAATGCACGTCTAATCATGGTGTCCTCTCCTTACTTCGTCACTCATAAGTGTGAAAAATTACTGTCGTCTCAATGTGAGATGCAATTTTTAGTTATTTTGAATCCCCACCCTGACTTTTGCCGCGGGCTCTAAATATAGCCAGGCCTTACATATGGCCTAAGGTTTCCGAGACCTCCACCCGGGTGATCCTCACCCGCATGGTAGCACTTTATGTCACCGGATGTTTATCGCTTGTGTGATTTCAGGGTTGCCAGATAAAAACTTTATTTTATGCCGAACTATTACCCAAATTATGCCAGGAAAATGCCAAATAAAATGTAATATTGTACTCGCTCCACATTTAAAGCTCTAGATTGAATTCTTCACTGTCATCCTCGCTGGAACCAGTGGAAAACACAGCGTAAACAGTTTCGGATGTGAAACCTTTAAGCATTTTCTCAGATGGGGTGAAGTCATTGCAACTCATCTAAAATAATGGCAAATTTCTTGTTCCGAAAATCATCAATAATAATTTTTTTTTTTTTTTGGATGACGTGGCCATTGGTAAAAGTAATAAAATCTATCACATATAGAACTAGATCTATATCCTCTCTATTGTCTGTCCTCAAGTAGTTTCTGAACAGTCTGAACCACTTGGTATCAGTGGTGGGTTTTGGTTATATCCCGCATTTATGCTAGTAAATTAACATAAATTGCAGAGGGCCTTGGTTTATCGAGGTCACGATCCATTTAGGAAGACAACAAATGGTGCGAATCTCCGTTAGTCCGTACCAGGACATCACAACAAAATCAAACTGAAATAAAAATGTTAACTGTAAGTCTACGTTGCTTTGAGTAAATCTGCGTGTTTCTAACGGATTAACTATGAAATTAACTAAGAAAATGTGAACACATCTTGATTTAAAAAAAAAAAAAACCAGGAAAAACCAAAATATGCCAAAATATGCCAGTTCATTATCTGATGGTAGTTCAATGTCAAATATGCCAAATTTGTGGAATCTGGCATAAAAAATGCCAATATGGCAACCATGTGTGTGATGTCCTGGTGAGGTACAACTTACTTACCTACCTACCGAGTTCGTTACATGTTCTATAATTCGAATCACACTGGCGGGGGAATGGCCAGCAGGCACTGCAGAAAAGGAAATTCATCAATTAATTCATGACAATCGCTGCCAGGTGACGTGATCATCTATACAGACGGATCTGTGTTGAAAGAATGGAAAGCACAGATAAGTTTATTGCAAACATTTTTATTATTGAACAGCCTCTGCTCCCATGTCACCCCAGCCTAAAATGGGCAGCAGAAAATAATTTGTGAAATAACGGCTGCTGGGTGAAGTTGACCATATCATTCATCAAATGTCGATTGTTCTATAAAGTTTTGGGTGATGCACCATATGCCCATATATAGTGTAGAAAATGTCTATTGACACTTTCAGACACAAGCATTTCCATATTGAAAAATCCTGGCCTCCCCGTATAGTCGCTATCATTGTGTATATTGCCATTTTGAATGTAATCCTCCCCCCACGATTTTTCATCATCGTTTGTTTCATCATTTCATGTAGATCCCGTTAAATACCTTCTGCCACTGAAAGCGTTAATTTGGTATAATTCCTTTATGATAAAACTCCCCACACCCGCGTACAGTCTTCTACTTATATATATAATATAACATAACAGTCTTGAATCTAATGGCTAACATAAAATAATCTTGTTTCTTCAAAACTTGATCTAATTTTCTCTCAGCAGAAGTTAACTTCCTGGAAGACAAAGTGTAAATTCTTCAATATTACATAAATCTTGAAAGTCTAGCCATTTTTCACACATTTCAGAAAAAGGCAAGTACTTATCTGTCCAATTTAGTAGTTTTTAAAGGGCACCCAGCTTTCTCTCAATTTAAGAATTGAGGGTGTCATCATCATGTAGCAGGTCCTTTGCAGAACGTCGCTCTCGTCACGGTCTGCCTGAATTGTGGTTATACCCTACGTCCTTTTTAGGACGTAATTTTTTTTTTTGTTATTTGAAGCCCCACTCTGGCTTTTGCCAGGGGCCGCAATATAGGCAGGCCATAAATATGGCCAATTGTCTGAACGCTGTTTCTGGGACCTCTCCACGGCGATCCTCATCCACATGATGGCACTTTGTGTCATCGGGTGTTTGTCGCTTGTGTGATGTCCTGGTGGGGTAAAAATCAGTCAGTCAGTCGGTCTGCCTGAAAGAAACTCGGTCTCCCGCAAGTTTGCCCGCCTCATGTACTTTTATACTCAAGAAGTCACTTATATCCTGTGCCCATATTCGTGTTAGTCGGCCCCTGCCCCTCCTTCCTGGTACCATGCCTTCTGCTATAATTTTTTTGAATCCGTCATGGCGCTTGATATGACAAAAATATTTTAACTTCCAAGACAGGAAGTGTGTACACGGATCAAATGTGCTAGTGGTTTTTGGTTTTGTTATTTAATGAGTTCTTACTTCCAGCGGTACTGTACTTTTAAAATATATATATATATATATATATATATATATATATATATATATATATATATATATATATATATATATAACTCTCTCTCGCTCCATATACCCCCTCTCTCTTTTATCAGCATCTGCTCTGTGCTATGCTTTTTTCCATTTATGATTGACAGTATGAAATTATATTTATAGTTTTTATTTATTTTTTATAATTAGAATAACTGGGAGATCTGAGTTTTAAAAAATATGTCTGGCTTTTAATAATTTATATGGTCATTCTAGCTTGTAACCATCTGTAATTGTGCTTTTTCAGGATTCAGCAGCCTTGATAAATAACTCCTACCCAGAATTCACAAGATGTTTCCAACAAACAGCCTTGACTTTTATTCCCTGTGGTTGGCTGTGGATCACAGGAGCCGTCCATCTGGCTTACTTAAAACAGCACCAACAGTTTGTCGTCCTTCCAGTAACATGGCTGTCTGTTTTACGTCTGGTAAGTTTCTCTCTGCTTGTCATATTCTCAGGAATTAGTTCCCATTGTCATGTCATCAAAGTGTGCATTTCGGCACCCGGCTTTTGAGGGGAAAACAAATAGAACCACTGCTCTTTAACATGTTATTAAAAAGTGACTAATTAGAGATTTGCTGAAGTCAGATCGTTCAGTTAAGAACTAACATCACAGCACTAAGGATTTTCCCATACATGCACTATCCTCATTTTCAGCAGCAAGCGTAGAGTTATAATTCTGATAGAGCAAGTAGCAGTTTGATTATATGTTAGTGTAGAGTGTCGACCAGATTGCCTGGTCATTTCCAGCAGCCCTATTCTATCCAGACTATAATGATATTCTCGGACCTTTACATTGTACATCTGCTCCCCAAAGGGCCTTGGCTACATGTATCCTGTCATGAATAAAACTGCCACTCACTGGTTCAGAACCAGATAGTCTGTCTGACTTTTCATTTCCCAACACTCCAGCATTTTGGAGAAAAAATGACAGGAATGCTGAAGTCATAAACATTAGGCAAACACAACATTGCAGCCATCCTTGAGGAAGCACACGAATAAGATGAAAAATACCATTGTTTATTGTTCATTTGAAGACCATCTTCATCGACCATCTGATATGACCATAAGTGCTCTGATCTTCTCCTAAGTATGTCTCCAAGAAATACCATACTATTGCAAGGTGATTTCACAATTAGGGTCACTGCCGATGAACTGATTTGCCCTCTATGAGCAGGAGAGACATCATCAAAGCCATACAAGGGACTAAACACTGTGAGGCTCTAAGTTTCATGGAAAATGATTTTTCACTCAATAGACTGCATACCCTGGGTGTACTAATTGGAGCAGCGAGACAGGAAAACCATAGGGGAGCCACCTGTCGTTACATCAGCCAGAACAGATTGGGAGTTGTTAGTCTAAAAACACTAAGAGACAAACTCAGGAGGAGATCGGAGCACTTGTGGTCATGTGCGATGTGCACTGAAGAAGATCTCTAACATGAGCTATGAACTATGATTTACAGAATAACTAATTAGAAAGAAAGCTCTCCTAATGAACATGCACACAGACAGGAAGCGGACGTTTCAACCAAAGCCTTTATCAGTAAAATAAACAACATGAATACTATACTACAGATACAAACATGGTCCTATGGTAACAGGAATATTATACTAAGGATACAAATATTCTCGCGTGGTAACAGGAATACTATACTCCAGATACAAACATGGTCCTATGGTAACAGGAATATTATACTACAGATACAAATATTCTCGCGTGGAAACAGGAATACTATACTACAGATATAAACATGGTCCGGTGGTAACATGAATAGTATACTACATATACAAACATGGTCCAGTGGTAACAAGAAAACTATACTACAGATAAAAAACATGGTCCTATGGTAACATTAATACTATACTATAAATACAAACATGGTCCTATGGTAACAGGAATACTATACTACAGATACAAACATGGTCCTATGTTAACAGGAATACTATACTACAGATACAAACATGGTCCTATGTTAACAGGAATACTATACTATAGATACAAACATGGTCCTATGGTAACAGGAATACTATACTATAGATACAAACATGGTCCTATGGTAACAGGAATACTATACTACAGATACAAACATGGTCCTATGGTAACAGGAATACTATACTATAGATACAAGTACAGTCCTGTACTAAAAGGAGTACAACACTACAGCACTTATAATAAAAATAAGAAAACTCCACAGGGGAGCATACACAGCAGAAGTCTACCGGTCATCAGTAGAAGATACTCCGTCGACAATTTTTTGGCCCGTTACCATCCTAAACAATCTTATAAATAGAACACTATAGCATTGATTGGCAATACAAACTTATATACCATAATTCATCTTCATTGTCCTGTTGTACCATTATATATCACATGGGCTTGCAGTCTTTTCCATACTGTTTTATCCTGTGCAATTCTTTCAACATCATGAATGGAATTCAGTTTTGGCTTCTGTAATCACTGTCTCCATTTTAGGGTTTCTTTTGGATGTCCTAGCTTCCTCAATACTTTTATTTCCCATTGTAGTGCTTTTTTGTGATTCTCTGCCCATTTCTTTTCAGGATGTATCCAGTATAGCACCATCTTCTTTGTCTTATAAGTTGTTACCAGTGGTCGCCCAGACATTTCTCTTATTTCTTAACTCCTCCTGAGTTCATTCAATTTTATGTTCAACATTTTCCTCAGGCATTTGTTTTCAAATACATTCAACTTTTTGCTCCTTGTATTTAGTAGACTATAATTATTTCTCATAAAATAATGTTAAGACTTTTATTTTATATTTCAGGTGTTTGTAATACTTTTGAGCCTTGTGAGTGCACTACACATGCTTGTCTCCCTTGATAGTGATGTTGATGCAGACACCTACCCACCTTCATTCTTTCTGTCTCAGTCAGTATGGGCTGCAACTTATGTAAGTATACAGTTGCTGTTTGTCATAATTTTAAGTTATGTTCGAACTTTGATATTTAATGTTTATATATGTGTGTGTGTGTGTGTGTGTGTGTGTGTCTATATATATATATATATATATATATATATATATATGTAACACAGCCAGTGTGTGTGTGTGTGCTTGTGTCGTGTGTGATGTATATTATAAAATCAAATAACACACACATAGCACTGTCTATAAATATATAAAATATATATAACATACAGGTTTGTATGGCTCTGAAACTTGGATTTTAACTAAAAAAAGATAAAGCCTTATTACAAATACATACATTCACACACACATGCACATGCACAAGTACACGCACGCACGCACACACTAAGATCAACACATACTATATATATAACATTGATAACACCAGATATATATAGCTCTGAAACTCAGAGCACAACTAAAAAAAGATAATGCCTTATTACAGATACATACATACACACACACATATACACCATACATACACATATATACCTACATATGCACACATACACACACATGCACACACTCATGCACACACACACACACACACACACACACACACACATGCCTGTGCCTGAATATATAATATTTCCAAAGACACAGTGCGACAACTTTTATTAAGAAAACACCACCCACAAAATAGAACCATGAAAGTCAACACAATAAAGGGGTAATAAAGCGATATTTCTCTGTTGTAAACTTGAACAGTCACATGTAACAGCAGCAAATGGCACAGATTTGTTACCTGTCATATGTTATTGTATCTGAGAGGATTTGTTTTGTCGCTTCACCTTGTTTAATTCTTTAGTGTACACCTGATGCGATAGCAAAATATGTCTGTCTATCTGTCCGTCCGTCCATCCATCCATCCATCCATCCATTCTTCTGTCTGTCTGTCTGTCTGTCTCTGCCTCTGTCTGTCTGTCTGTCTGTCTGTCTGTTTATATTTTCTTCATGTGATAAATGGGGCTGGGGGGGGGGGGGGGTGGTGTAGAACACATCCCTGATGGAAATTTTAGAAACTTAGGAACAATTTATTGTCAAAGTCTCTGTTAGTACTAGGTACTTCAACAGTAAATAGACAAGTTGAAAAGAGATGACTGCTGTTATCCACTTAACTCCTTCAGGACTGCAACCTCAAAGTTTGATTTTTAGTGACTTGATGAACCACTTTTTAGATGCCAATCCAACAGACAGATTTCCATATGCCCAGTTTAATCATACAAAACATTGACATTGTAGCCGTCTATGGCTAAACAGTCATTTGCTGCTGTTTGTGATTGGCCCATGAGCCAAAACTTTTTATTAAGATGGTGACTGGTATAGATGACAATTATTGCAAACATTTTTATGTCACTATGGTGATGGTACTTTTGATGCTAATAAACATGTTTATTCCCACCAGTTGCTGGCTTTTGCACTGATGATTTTATCACAAAGATCAGGAGTAGCATCTCCATGTGTGGTCTTCTTGTTCTGGCTGTTCACCCTTGTTACCAACGTAGTTCCAGTTTATGTGCTTGCCATGCAGAAAGTAAGTTTTATTCTTCTTCTTGCTCTTCTCCTCTTTTTTCTTCCTTCTTTTTTCCCCTGTTTGTGTTGCCAGCTGATGCCTGAGACTGAAAATTGGAATCTTGATGGCAAGCAAATGGAGAAAATCTCAGAAACCCCTTTCAACCTCCAAAGTAATATTTGGGGTAACCATAACAGCCACATCACCCCACTGTCACCTGCAGTTCTGTGCAGGTAAGTTAGTTGCTCACAACATATTGCAGAACCAACCCCTGCCTGTTTGGCTGTTTGTGACTTCACAAATGCTGGTCAGCAGAATTCCTGGTCCGCTATATGTGGGGATGAATGGTACTTATCAGAAGCAAGTTACAGAATTTAAATATTTAGGAAGTATATTCTCAGAGGACAGGAGAATAGATCAGTAAACAGAAACAAGATACCAATGAACCAGTGCACTTATTTACCAACTGGCACTATTATTAAGACATCCAAACATAAGTATTAGCACCAAGGAACTGATTGAAAACAGCATTTTTTGTACCAGCACTGTTGTACCAGTGCCAGACTTGGACATTAATTATCAAAGCCTAACCTATGTAAAATTAACACATGTGAAATTAAATGC
Source organism: Candidula unifasciata (assembly GCA_905116865.2). Classification (NCBI taxonomy): domain Eukaryota; kingdom Metazoa; phylum Mollusca; class Gastropoda; order Stylommatophora; family Geomitridae; genus Candidula; species Candidula unifasciata. The sequence continues at coordinate 422,241 of CAJHNH020003380.1, forward strand.
CTGAGAAAAGTTGCCAACTTAACCCTTCCAAAGATAGAAATGATCTTATCAGACAGACTGTAGGAACAACACCATGCAGCAAATTCATTGAAAAACCGAAAATAAAATTGTTTGGTCATCTAGTAAGAATCTGCCAATGAGGGTGCTACACATGAAAAGATCTGAAGTCAAATGAAGAGGCTGCACTAGGACAAGATGGATGGATGACATTAAAGAGCTTCTACATCGAAACAGAATGACAATAGCCATTATGCCCATCCGTCAGTGGATAGTAAAATGTTCCTTCCTATGACACTTCACAGCAGAAGTGGCAATTGATGTGAGGGTGTGATTTCAGAAGGCAATTCTACATTCATTAGTTTGCCATTGCTTACTGACTGGCCTGTTCTCGCTACCACTGTTGAAACTATCACAAGGCGGTCTGCTGTCAAATCATCAGCAGCTGGAATACATCCAGCACCATAGAATTGTGAAGCGCGTTCGTAACAGATAATCCAGTTGACACAGACAATGCAAAAATGTGATTTAACAATTCATAATCTTGGAGATTTCAAGGAGACATAGGAAGCCTAGAGTCACGGAAAACTCTCTGGCCTAAGGTTCTAGATGAGTGCATATAGCATGCATGCATGATTTTATCTCCATGCAACTACCTGAACAGTTTAGACACCCTGAGATCAGATCTTAGTATGGATAGCAGACCAACAGGACCTGAAGGTTAGACAACTATAAGACAAGAAATGGTAGCAATGCTGTTGGCAGACCAACAGGACCTGAAGATTAGACAACTATAAGACAAGAAATGGTATCAATGCTGGTGGTGGACCAACAGGACTGAAGGTTAGACAACTATAAGACAAGAAATGGTATCAATGCTGGTGGTGGACCAACAGGACCTGAAGGTTAGACAACTGTAAGACAAGAAATAGTATCAATGCTGGTGGCAGACCAACTGGACCTGAAGATTAGACAACTATAAGACAAGAAATGGCATCAATGCTGGTGGTGGACCAACAGGACTGAAGGTTATACAACTATAAGACAAGAAATGGTATCAATGCTGGTTGGTCCGTCAACTAAACCTGAAGGTTAGACAACTATAAGAGCCCTGGTATCAATGCTGGTGGTGGACCAACAGGACCTGAAGTTTAGACAACTGACAAAAGTGGTATTTCTGCTGGTTTCCCAATATTTTAGAATGAATGAGCTGTCTATTTAGAAAGTAACAATGCTGGTGGCACACCAACAGGACCTGATTTAGACAACTATAAGACAAAGAAATGGTATTAATGCTGGTGGTGGAGCAACAGGACCTGAAGGTTAGACAACTATAAGACATTTTATCTTGATGGTTGCTGCTGTTGATAAGTGCACCAACAGGACCTGGACCAATTTAGACAACAACTAAGCTGGTGGCAGACCAACAGGACCTGAAGGTTAGACAACTGTAAGACAAGAAACGATATCAATGCTGGTTGTGGACCAACAGGACCTGAAGGTTAGACAACTATAAGACAAGAAACAGTATCAATGCTGGTTGTGGACCAACAGGACCTGAAGGTTAGACAACTATAAGACAAGAAATGCTATCAATGCTGGTTGTGGACCAACAGGACCTGAAGGTTAGACAACTATAAGACAAGAAACGGTATCAATGCTGGTTGTGGACCAACAGGACCTGAAGGTTAGACAACTGTAAGACAAGAAATGGTATCAATGCTGGTTGTGGACCAACAGGACCTGAAGGTTAGATAACTATAAGACAAGAAACAGTATCAATGCTGGTGGTGGACCAACAGGACCTGAAGGTTAGACAACTGTAAGACAAGAAACAATATCAATGCTGGTGGCAGACCAACAGGACCTGAAGGTTAGACAACTGTAAGACACGAAACGGTATCAATGCTGGTGGCAGACCAACAGGACCTGAAGGTTAGACAACTGTAAGACAAGAAACGATATCAATGCTGGTGGTGGACCAACAGGACCTGAAGGTTAGACAACTATAAGACAAGAAACGATATCAATGCTGGTGGCAGACCAACAGGACCTGAAGGTTAGACAACTGTAAGACAAGAAACGGTATCAATGCTGGTGGCAGACCAACAGGACCTGAAGGTTAGACAACTGTAAGACAAGAAACGATATCAATGCTGGTGGCAGATCAACAGGACCTGAAGGTTAGACAACTGTAAGACAAGAAATGGTATCAATGCTGGTTGTGGACCAACAGGACCTGAAGGTTAGACAACTATAAGACAAGAAACGGTATCAATGCTGGTGGTGGAGCAACAGGACCTGAAGGTTAGACAACTATAAGACAGGAAATGGTATTAATGCTGGTGGTGGACCAACAGGACCTGAAGGTTAGACAACTATAAGACAAGAAACGGTATCAATGCTGGTTGCAAACCAACTTGGCAAGCACAGATGCCCTGTTAAACTTCCAAAGAGGTTATACAGGATCATCGAGAATGATTGCTGGAATTACAAACTGTTATTTTAAAAGAGTCCCAACAGCAGATAGTTCCGAAGAAGATATTGAAGCATTTAATGACGAGTTAGACATGGTTGTTGATCAGTGCAAAAACTGTGAAGTAACAATTGTGTTTGGAGATTTCAACGCGAAAATAGGAAGTGAAAAAGTGTATGGAATAACGGGTGGCTATGGCCTAGGAGTAAAGAATGGGAGATGTGACAGATTAATAGCATGGGCTGAGTCGCACAGCATGTTAAAAGGTTACAACTGGTTTAAATACCATCTTTGAAGATTGTTTTAGCGATGATGTCCGCAATCAGATTAATTATAATTTTATTTCAAAAAGATTCTGGAGCAGCTTATTTGGAGCAAAGACTAGACCAGGTGCAGACTAAATGTCTTATGGGGCTACCCGGGCAAAATTTGGAGTTAAAAATCTACCCAAAGTATTTTAGGACCCTGACCGGTGCAACGGAGTTTGTGAACTGTGCTGAGATTCTTTAGACTCAGGCTTGAGTTAGAAGTAGAACGGTGTATTTATGGATTTTCACCCGTGTGCCATGATGTTGATCCATCAACTAAATTAAACTGCTTCCCTTATGAGCCCTGGTACCACAGGAGTACAAATCATGGTGTATCCTGTCAAAAGTTTATTTTCTTCCATGTTTCCCAATATTTTAGAATAATTGAGCTGCCATTTAGTATTATCTTATACACAATTTTTATTTTTCCACTTTATTTCAAGAATTATGAGCACAACCTAGCAAACTTCTGCCTAGTTTGTACAACATTTGGCTTGACTGTGGCTGAGTTTGGTCTGCAGTGTGTCGGTGACATTAAAATTCACCAACTGGAACCCTCACAACATGGGGTAAGTTGATTCAGATACAATGCTGGTTAACGTAGTTGGTTAAACAACCAGGTGATGAACTCCTTGTGGTCCAGTTACGCATCCGGGGGTTGGCAGAAAAGCCACATTTCTCCCAGATTTACGGTATCTATCATGGAATCAAGTCTGAAGCATTGCTATATCCCTAGTACCGAGCCAAAGGGTTAACAACTCATGGTTTCTGGATATTTAAAATAAAAATCATTAAAAAAAAATAAAATATAATAGCTAAGAAAGAAAAGTAAAGTAAAGGACCATTTTCACGCCTTTAGGCATATTGGGCATATAGGGCTAGACCTATTCTCTATAGACCAAGTGGCAATCAGTGGGTTCTGTGGTCAACATCATGCTGGAGATAAGATATATTTAGCCTTTAATGCCCTTTAATAGCAATTTCTATGGTAACTGAGCATATATGAAGAATACACTTTCTCTCTTTTACTTTATACAGCAAGGATTACAATAATTTTTACTAAATGTATTTAGTGTATTTAAGAAGGTAAATAAAAAGTATTTTTATTTACTATTTTATTTCCTGGCATATCAAGCATACTCATATTTTTGTTATAGATCAATCAGAACATGGTGGATAATGTGGTCAGCATTATTCTGGCTGCCTCTACTTCCCAGGACATTATGGTATCAGTTTTAGGCCGATTATGGAGGATAGGCAGGGTAGAACCTGTCCTCACATATCTGGATTATATAAACCTTTTCATTGACCCATGTCCTCACATATCTGGATTATATAAACCTTTTCATTGACCCATGTCCTCACATATCTGGATTATATAAACCTTTTCATTGAGCCATGTCCTCACAAATCTGGATTATATAAACCTTTTCATTGAGCAATGTGCACACATATCTGGATTATATTATGTTTGCTAAGAATGCAACTATAGCTGCTACATAAGATGTATACCAGCTAATTGGAGTAATTAAAGCTCTTGCAGGGATAACTATTGTCTAGTACATGATGTCTGCTTCTGCCTTTATCCTTAGAAAGGTATTTAGCACACTGTGTTGTGGTTTAAAGTAAGGCTGCTGTATCTTAACCTTTCAGCCCAACACAACTGATTTCAGCAAATCCAACATTAGTCGGCTTTTAGGACATGCTTGTTAGGGGGCAATGGGTCTATTCTCTTTAAAAGGATGCCCTGGACTCACACGGGTTGATATGTAATAATATTTTAATTTAGCAAATAGCAATAGTTTATTACATTTCTGTTTTAACTCAACCATTTTCTTCTTTACAGAAACCATGCCCAATGGTACAGTCATCGTTTGTTTCAAAACTCATGTACTCGTGGGTGTTCAGGTAATAGAAAAACACAATAACTATGTTTGTAGGGACTGACTTATTAGTTGAGGTCAGAAAGAGAGTTTTTAAAAGCTAAACAGTTAATCCTTATGTACAGAAGTGAATCACAGACAAGCAGCTGATTGGTGAAAAATTGAGTAGAAGTTGAGGAGGTATGGTTTTATAGAAGAGTAATGAGAGCTTCATGGACATATGCATCATGTAATGATTACTGATTTAAGAATCAACATCATAGCACACTGGGCATACCCATAGATGCTCTATCTCCCCCCGCAAATGACGTAAGGTGTAGATGCTAACTGTTCCAGTAGCACACTGATTATAAACAAGCTGGTCTCTTCCTCTCATCCCTCCCTCTTTGCTGGATCCACACTTAATTGCTTGTTCACACATTCTTGCCCATGTTATATAATCTAATCTCTTGTCTTTTACCAACAGTCATTCATATAAGGTCTACAGAATATCTCCCTTGTCCAGTACAAGTGTTCCCGTAGCTTTCGTTTTTGTAGCCAGAAAATCTGCTCTTTCAGTCCCTTGCACTCCTTGCATGTTCTGGACAGTATATCCACGTGATCCCCTGCAATGTTGGCCTAGTGGTGCGTGGTATCCACTCGTGCCACAATAATCCATTTTGAACCTTCTGCAATGCCGACTGAGACTCAGACACAATAATTCCTCTTGTAACTTTGTTTTCTGCTATCCACTTCAGAGCTGCAGTGATTGCCTCCACTTCCATTCTCATGCTTGAAGTTACAGATAACAAAGCTCCATTGTGTTCTACAACAATTTTTCTCCTTATTTAAGCTGAAAATCCTGAGCCAGATCTTACATCGGATGAACAGACCCATCGGTGTACACTACTGCATCATCTAGCCCAGCCTTTCCATATATCAGTTGATGTACCTCTAATTCTACCATACCATTACACCACTCTCTACATTCTCTTCCTAATGTGATAATAATAATATAATGTCAGACCAAGCATATACCTCATTGTTCTAGTTGGGATGTCTCGTGTGCAACCCAAGACGATTCTCATTACTTCATTTTGAATCCTTTCAAGCTTTGTACACTGTGAAGTAGATAGAGTTAATATTCCTAGGCCATAATAAATTACTGAAAGGACCAAATGGTTGAACAAAAAGACCAAAATTCACTGTTCCATGTGTTTTGCCACCATCGTCTTCAATGACACCAGGCCACGCTTGCATTTGCACACAGTCTGCTCCATGTGATATATTTAGGACAAACTGCAATCACACGTCAAACCTAAGTACTTCAGCTTATCTCTTCTTTCAATATAAAAATCCTTCATGGATATGTTGGGCAAGTCTTCTTTTCCAATGCTGTTATTCAAAGAACACCATAAAACACTGCCCTTCTCTGGGTTTACTCTTGACCCTGTCTGTTCACACCACTCTGTCATCTCATGCAAAGCACTTTGCAAGTCTCTGGTCATTTCGTGCCTGTCTGACCCGCTGCGATACAATAGGACGTCATCTGCAAATGTCAAAGTTCGCCCTGGTCCAGTGTGCTGAATTTTTGCCAGACTTGCTGTATATGTCTTAAACAAGACAGGTGACAATGATGATCCCTGGGGAAGGCCTGGGCAAATGCATATTGGATCTGATCTCCATGTTCTGAAACAAAATACCACTGTTTTTTCCAACAATGCTGGCCCAATTCAATTAGCTAACCAAGGGTTAACACCACAGTCCATCAAGCACTGCATAAGATATGTAAGTCAATGCTGTTAAATCCTACTTACACATCATATTATAAGAACGTTCCAGCATTGTCCCCTGTTGCCTTTGATGGCCTATTGCTGCCCATGGTGTCCGGCAGCATGCCCTTTCTTTCTAAGTGTAACATCATTTTCTTCCCCCAAATATTTTCCAGCCCAAGTATTTGCCATACACGTTTTGCAGTTATGATTCTATAACTGCTGAGCTGCGAGGGATCCTTGCCTGATTTTGGAAATGGTTTGAGACAACTGTGTAACCAGTCATGTGGTGATACATTTGATGTTTGGATACTGTCATTAAAGTCCATCACCAGTAGTAGTATTTCATCACTACCTGACTGTTTGATATGGCCATAGTGTACACTGTCTGGCCCCTGAACATTATTTCTACTGCCTCGCAATGCCACTTTTATGTTGATTTCAGCCACCAAATCTTGATAATTGTTGTCTGTGAGAGTGCTATGGATAAGATTCTCTAGAGTGTTGTGCTGATCTGTCCTATTGTCTTTATCCGTTTGGATTAAAAACCACCTAAAATACTCTTGTCCGTTCTTTATGTCACTTGTCAATATTTTATGTCCCGAATCCTGAATTTTTGGCATTTAACGAATGGTACTTCTTTCCCTAATGCTTTCCTTGGCCTCTTTGATGCAGATTTTAAATGCATTACTCAGGATGTTTATCTTGATGTTTTCGCTTAGTATCTTCATAATGTGCAGGTCTTAGTTTTTGTGCTTTCTGCCATGCATTCGTAACCAATGTTTTTGCTTTCCATGCCTTTTCCACCTGTTCGTTCCATCGTTGCAAAGATGTTGTTTTTCGTATCTTTTACCTAGCTGTTTGGTGCAACCAATGCAATGTACCAATCTGATCTTTATCGGCATTATATCTGAACGTGTGTTGTGGTTTCATTTGCTGTCTGTCCTTTTGGGATGAGAACAACACACGGCAGATGGTCACTTTCTTGTGCCCCAAAAACATCACAGTAAATTGTGTGAGCATCAGTTCTGGACACTAAAACCAGGTTGATCACTCCATCCGAGTCTTTAGCTCTATCTGATAATCTTGTGGCTTGACCATCGTTTAAAACAGTGAAATAAGTGCTTAGTAGTGCCTGTCTCAGTGCATCTCCCTGTCTGTTTTCTGTCCGATTTCGCCACTCTTTTGACTGAGTTTTTAAAATCATCAGCTATTAAAAATTTTCCATCTTACTCCTCCAAATCTGCTAGGAATTCTCATGCACCTTCATTCGGAAGTTGATGCACATGCACGTATACGTTGAAGATGTACCAGTCGTGTTGGTCTTCAGGAACAACTAATTCTTGAATCTCATGCATTTCACTGTTTTACTTTTGTGTACCTAGCCATCGATGTTGGATCCGTACTTGACATACATTGCTAGACCTCACTTTTGTGTACCTAGCCATCGATGTTAGACCCCGTACTTGACATACATTGCTAGACCTCACTTTTGTGTACCTAGCCATCGATGTTGGACCCGTACTTGACATACATTGCTAGACCTCACTTTTGAGTTCCACAGGGATCACTGTAGCAGTCATATCCTAGACATTTAATGATCGAGTCATCTTTTACTCCGATCTTCTAGATCATGATGATATCAAAGTCATGCACCATTTTCTGCAGTGTGTGTGTGCTTGTTGCTTTGCACTTTGGCATTTCCAATATCCTATACGAATGATAATCTCTCTGTTTTTCGTCTAGTCTTCCTCTTCCCAGCTCTTTTCTTTCTCACCTTCCTCATTCTCCCTCTTCCTCTACTTCTTCTGCTCCTACCATCGTTTGCTGCGAGTATCGACATCAGAGCATGATCGCCGTAGCTCCCACAAAGATTCTGTGGAAAAAAAAAAATGATTCAATGGTTGCATATAGTTTATAAGAAGGTTAATAAACGGTCACCCCAGCAGTACCCATTACTTTTTCCTGTGGAGGGGACTTAGGACATTACATCTATCAGCCAAGCATTGTCCATACAACAACCTGACTGCCTTCGTTAACGACTGTTCACCCAACAGCCGTGCAGTTCTTTGGCTCCAAGGAGACACCTTGAACTTGGGTTTTAGACTGCCGACTCCATACAAGAAGATACATGTGTGCTACTGGTGTAATTTAGCCAAAATACCATCTCATAGTATTATTAAAATTCAGCATGCATACCCAAATGCGAAGTGGTTGGGAAAATAAAAACACATCTACACAAACACCTACACCCACACACAAAATACATATACATACACTCATTCACCTGCCACCTGCACGCTTGCCGCTGCAGCACACATGCCTACATATTTATATAAGTGGATATATATATATATATATATTGTGAGAGAGAGAGACAGACAGACAGACAGAGATTAAAGCAGGCTGAATGATAACAAATATTTGAGACACTTACACATGGGTTTCCAGTGCACACAAGGTAGGCATGATTGGCTCCAAGAAGGGGACAGTAAATGCATTTGGCTCACTCAGATAAGATGCAGTTGCTGTGACATGCAGTGAAGATGTTTAAAAAAAAAATTCACAAAGAGAATTTATTATTTAGGTCCTAAAATTTTACCCATTTTAGGCTTGGTTGACCTGGGAGCAAAGTCCATTTTTGAATAAATATTGTTCAGTACATAATTGAAACAGTGACCTTCAAGCCTACATGAAATTATTTAGCCGCTACACCGTGGCGCCCCCAACCCCCCACCTCCAAGGACAAGATTACAAGAAATGACATATGTTTTTATTGTCGTGTAAGTTTTTGTTGCCTTTAGACTGGTTAACTTAGTAATAATTTTTTTGCAGGATCTCACAAACCAATCCTAGAGTTTGGTGACTGTTTATGGTTTTATTAGGCAATTTTAATAGTTTGCCAATGCTTATTGAATGGTCAAAACTGAATCTGTTGAAACAACACAACATGGTCTGCTGTCAAATTAATAGCAGCTAAAAAAAAAAGCCCAGCATGTTAAAATTATAAAACTATTCATAATTGCTAAGCCTCATACATCAACTGGTATGAAGAATGTTTATTATTATTATAATTTTTAGGGGGAAACATTTTTATTTTTCTGAAAGTCCATGCCATGTTGTGTTGATTATCATGTCTATTCACTTTGGTCACACAGACTGTCGCTCATTTTTGAAACAAATATTCCTTCCTGCCATCAGGCTAGAAAGTTTGACTAGCAAAATGCAGTGATAACTCCAGTGATAACTGACCGTCTAACATCTTGTCTATTAATCTTTTTTATTCTCAAGTAATGCATGATGTGTTACTGGTTCAACTATTGACTGTCAGTCAGCTCTGTGGCTAAGTCAGTGCTAACGCTTTGTAATGCCAGGATGCCAGGTTTGATCCCAGCTGCGGGCCATGCCCCTTGCGTTGGTTAAGACAGTGTTATCAAGAAAGCTGACCGTCCAGAAAGCAATGGCAAACTTCTGGACGTAATTTGCCTAGAAAAACCACACAACAGCCAGGGGCTGCTGGGGTTGGTTCTGCAACATCCTGTAAAGGATACGCAACTAACCATTGACTATCAATCATCAAATCATATGCTGTCTAACAGTTCACCTTTTGATTACACTGTAAATGTCTGGCTTTCTCACTAGCATCCTGTGTATAAAATCTTTGACAACAATGCACCCTTAATTTTATCAGTGGTTGCCACTGGACATTTGCATGCCAAACTCTCTGGAACTGAAAGAGTTAATTTCTTCCTGCCTCTTTTCCCCTCCAACTTTCCAGTGTAACCATGCATCTCCCCCATGAGATTAGTTCTGATGTTTTGTATTCATCTGATATCTTCTTTCACAGTCTTGTCTACACTGGATACAAGAAAGTTGTTGTTTGTCGGACATTTTTGATTTGCCACATTTCATGCAGTGTCGTCACATGGTGCCACATTTTATGACAACATGGATGAAAGAACTGAAAAAGAAGCAACCAAGCTCAAGGTATGAAATAAATTAATTAGATTCTGTTTTTCTTCTTCTTCTTCTTCTTCTTCTTCTTCTTCTTCTTTTTCATCTCACTGATACCAGGTTGTAGCCCAGTGTCATGGTTTTCTTTATTTGTCATGAGCTTCTTAGGTAATGAATTTGTTCATCTTTTTGTAGGTTTTAGCTACACCATTTATCCAACTCTTTCTTGGTCGTGCCCTCGCCTTTCTCCCAGATATTTTGCTGTAAAAAGTCTCATATGCAGTTTGGTATCGCTCCATTTTTACTAGACTACTGAACCATTTCATTCGTTGTCAGCATAATCCAGTCATGTGTTGTTAGTGACTTGCAGACACAGGGCATTTCACATGTAGTTATTTTATGTTCTAGTGCTCTACCAATTGTCCATGTTGGTACTGATAATATAGATAGGGATAAAGATGAAATTAATCTTTGCTGTTTTGCTGGAAGGGAGATATTTGGGTGTCTATTCAGTGGGGCTAACTAGTAGGTGACAGCATTTGCCTTCTGTTCTCTGGCGTCTATCTGTCTATCGAGTCTGCAATCCTCCATAAATATGCTTCCTAGATATTTGAAGTCTTGTACTTGTTTGATTGTAGTTTTGGTAACGTGAACGTTCATGATTTTATGTTTCCTACCTATCCTCATTAACTCAGTTTTTGTGATGTTTATTCTCATATCATACTTTGTGCAAGCTTGATGTAAGGAGTCAATATGGTGTTGTAAATTCTATTCTTAGTGGTGTATTAGTCATTGATTGTCTGCAAACAGAAATTCATTGATTTCTTCAGTCCTTTTGTATCAAAGCGGGTCAGACAGGCATGACATGACCAGAGAATTGCAAAGTGCTTTGCATGAGATGACGGAATGGTGTGAACAGACAGGGACAAGGGTAAACCCAGAGAAAGCCAGTATGTTTTGTGGTGGTCTTAAAATAGCATTATTGGAGAGGAAGACTTGCCCATGTAGGGTATACATGTTGAAAGAAGAGATAAGTTGAAATACTTAGGTTTGACGTTTGATCGCAGTCAGTCCTACAAATATCACGTGGAGCAGACTGATCAAATCAAATTCAACGTGGCTGGTGGCACTGAAGATGATGGTGGTGACACACATGGAACAGAGATTATTGGTCTTATTGTTCAACCATTTGGTCCTTTCAGTAACTTATTATGGCTTAGGAATATTAACTCTGTTTACTTCACAGTGTACAAAGCTTGAAAGGATTCAAAATAAAGGAATGATAATCGTCTTGGGTTGCACACGAGACACCCCAGTTAGAACAATGATGCTTGGGCTGACATCGGTAAAGTCTAGACTTGAAAACCAATTGAAAAAAAAAAAAAAATTGGACAGCTCCAGCCTGCCACTGCTTTGCTTTAATTGCATCCTTGTTTCTGTGCTGTGTTTAGGTTGGTCTTTTTGTCGTGAAGTTGGTTCACATTTCTTTGTTACTTGAAAACCATCCAGAGTATCTGCATAAATATTGCCCAGTTCCCAGGGATACTGTCCAAGACAATATTACAAACACAGTGTCAGACAAACAAGAGGGAACCCAGGTTAAAAAAGTTTATTTTGAACCTGACATAAAAATGCTTCATGAAAAATACTTTAAAGAAAAAAAAATGGTCTTATACACACACAAATCTCCAGGATTTTTTTAACCTATCATTTAACTTAGGGAGTCCGAAAAGTACAGCAGTCAGCTTACTTGTCTGTTAACCCAGAGGTCAGGTGTTCAAATCCTTTTTGAGGTGGAAAGATGAAGTCACATCTGTAGAAGCTTGCTAGAACTCTAGTCTTCACCAGTCCTATAAAAATGTTTTCATCTGCCCTCTAAAAATACTCTAACAAATCCTCTAGACATGTTTTCGTTATACCTGTAAATATGTTTTCATCAATCTCTAATGCTCATGTGGTTTTTATGATGAAAAAAACAGAACGACCCACTTCCCCCATAGTTTAAACAACTCTAAAGATATTTTCCCTCAGCCCTCTAAGCATTGTCTAAACAGCCCTCTAAAGATATTTTCCCTCAGCCCTCTAAGCATGGTCTAAACAGCCCTCTAAAGATAATATCCTAAGACTTCTAAGCATTGTCTAAACAGCTCTCTAAAGATATCCTTAGACCTCTAAGCACAGTCTTACCAACTCTCTAGAGATATTTTCCCCACCCCTGTAAGCATGATCTTACCAACCCTTTAAAGATATTTTCCTTAGCCCTCTAAGCATGGTCTTACCAACTCTCTAGAGATATTTTCCCCACCCCTGTAAGCATGATCTTACCAACCCTTTAAAGATATTTTCCTTAGCCCTCTAAGCATGGTTTTACCAACCCCCTACAGATGTTCTCACAGCCTTGTAAAGATTTTTGTGTCAGCTTTCTCAACATATTTTCACCAGTCCTAAAAAGACATCAGTGCCATTCCAGGTATGTTTAACCATACTACTTAACACGTTCTTTTGGACTTTTCTGAAAACTGACCTTGGCTTCCAGGTCGACCCAGCCTTAAAGGGTGCCAGGTAAAGTAATGGGAAGTAAAGGCAGTAGGCATTATGCTGATCACATGATCCACTGAGTGCCGATTGATGTATACAATATAGGTCTGGCTCTGTATACACAATACGCTTGAAGGTGTGGAAACGGGTCCTTTACTTTAATTACTATACTTAATATGTTTTCAGTAAAGATGTTTTGACCAGTCTCTTGTCAAAGAAATCAAAGAGTGTGTGTTTTTGTATGTGTATATATATATTAATTTTCTTTCTAGGAAGGATCACCAGTCCCCATACCTCAACGGAAATGGCTCAGTTTTATATAAAAACAAATCGCTGAATGGAATCAAACTAACAGAGAAAACATATCTGCTGGCCTCTGATGATGATTCAGATGAAACTAAAGTCAAACAGAGAAAACCTTCCTTGTACAAAGTTCTGGCAATTATGTTTTTCCTACCTCTGTTCAAGTCCCAGCTGGTTGGACTGTTTGGGGATTTGTTGGTTTTTCTCAATTCTATTCTTTTGGAGTAAGTACCTCTTGTGTATTTGTTTTTAATTTTTTTTTGTTTTTTTGTTAAAGCTAAATGGATTTTTTACTTATGGATTTCAAAATTGCTTTAATGTAAAGAAAAGAAAGTAAAGAAATGGATTTCAAAATTGCTTTAAAGTAAAGTAAAAAGTAAAGAAATTGTTTAACATCAGTGGCGCATCAGTCAGCATACAGTGGGTCATGTGTTCAACATTACTCCATCTACTTTTACTTCTCAGAACTTTGCCTGCCTGGTTTATCTCAGGCAGAGTCAACCTGGGAGCCAAGGTCAATTAACAAAATTGTTTGCCTTGATGTGGATTTGAACCCAAGGCTTTTGGGTCAAAAATGAGCTTCTAGCCACTAACAGTATTTTTATTTACACAAATGTGGCAACAGACCACTAAGTAAACACTAAACACTGGTAAATCAGATGTGTGGGAGCTGAAAGGCACAGATATTGCAGCCTTGTTGTAAACCACACTACAGAAGAAGAAAATGAAGAAGGAGGAGAAGAAGGGTTGGATGCCTAACTATCTCAGGCTCAAGTACCAGGTAGGTCTCATTATAAAAACTACCTATTTTAGTCCCAGGGGGGGGGGGGGGGGGGGGTTTAGCATCTGAGGGCCAAGGAGTAGTAAAGAGAGAGAGAGAGAGAGAGAGAGAGAGAGATAGAGAGAGAGAGAGATGTAAAATCTGCCCATCTTGCGTTCATTGGGCTTTTAGGTAGGAACCTATGAATGTATGATGTGTTCCTTGGGACTGAAAGAGTTAAACTTAATAAAACCCACTTGCCATGCAAGAATCATAAAGGTTAGGCCATAGACTTTGCTGCCTTGGCAAAATTTCAGATTAGAAAGCCAGTGACAACGGGCAATTAATTTGTAGCGTGTACTGAAGAGTAGAGATAAAATGAGTCTAACATAGAAGATTGTGGATAGATCAAATCAATAATAAAAATGCTAAGATGGTGGGTAAACCAAGTCACAAATGTATAGCTAAAGAGAGAGGTCATAATCATCATCATGTGCCATGCTGGTAAGCATAGGCTGTTATATTTCATAATCACCAGGATCACAAATCAGTTCAATGTTTTTAGCTCGCCCCATCCATCTGGCCAGGCCATCAAGGTATTTATCTCTTTGCCCTCCTCTTGCTCTCTTTCCATCAGTCTTGTCAGTTGCTACCAAGTTCTTTCAGTCCATTCCTTTTTCATAACATGTCTAAAAAACATTGACTGTCTACATCTAATGAGAGAGGTAAACTAAGTAAAAACATTAAGCTGCAAAACAGATGAAATAAACCAAGTGAAAATACATCGTTGAATCTTCTACCTGGGACAGCAGAGTAGAGCATTATAATGTCTGGTTTAGCTTTAAGATGGCAACATTTTTAGAAGTTTAAAAGACTGAACAAAATATCTGCTATTTTTTTCTTTTAGAATTACTGTAAGATATGTGGTGTGAAAATTCTAGATGCCAGTCTTTTGGTTATAAAAAAAAAAAGGTTCTGAAATGAATAAAAAAGGTGACAATTTTACAAAACTGCTAAAAAGGAGACCCTTTCAAGATAGGAAATACAGTGAAACCTTGTTAACACAAAGTCATTTAAGACAAACACTGCTAATCTGAACCAAAATGTTTATCCCAGCAGGATGTATTATTATTATTGTTAGTGGTCCTCTGTAGGCCGAAACTAATTTCAACACAAATTCTTGATTTGTTTGTGTGGGTCACTTGGAATTTATTGTTATTGGTCCTCAGTATGCAGAAATTAATTTAATACAAATTCTTGATTTTTGTTTGGGGGTGGGGGGAGGGGGGGTTTGGGGGGAGGGAGGGGGCTTCCAAAATCCTTGGACTGTCATATCTCTCTAAGGGCATTGACAATGTCTGCGTGATTCATGGGCTGGCCATCTTAATGAGGCATCTGCCAGTCTGACAGCTCTCTCATTATCAACACCTGCTTGTCCTGGGACAAATATGAAGGTAACTGCACACACAGGAGATTTTTGCAATGAATCAGTCCACTGTCTGCGATCCGTTGTTAAAAACACACATGGGAATAGTCCTGTGATTCTAGCCACATAAAAGCTTGCCATCACCTCCATCATCATGCTGCTTGTAGTCATTGAGAAGGCACCACTGGCTTCTTAAACTGTTCTGCCTGAAGATAGAGCTGTAAATGCCCATGCACTCTTATGTCCTTGTATAATGGACCTGTCTGCGAAGATCAGCACATCTGTCTCATCTAACTTGTCACTGATAAGCGCGCATACCTTGGCATTGACAGCAGTGAGCTTATCTTGAGGTTTGCACGAAACATCCAGATCTTGAACCTGTAGTCCATGGTAGAAAGGTCAAGAAGGTACCTCATTGCTACACAAGAGGTGTCTCCCGTGCACAAACTAGTCTTGAAACAATCGAGAAATTTGTGCACACGGTAAATGTATATTTCATTTGCTAGAGGTGCCAAAACTAACAATCGCCACCAGAAATGCAGTTTGTTTTTGATGGAAGTAGTCAGGCACGATAAGCTGTTTACTACCGTCCATATTGAATTGAGTCAAGAATTGACATCACAGCACTTGAGGCATTCCTGTGCATGCTGCGTCCTCATTTTCAGCAGCCAGCAGAAAGTTCTAATATAGATGGTACCCGTCACAATCTGGTTATATGTCTGTCTTGCCTTTCCTCTGAGTGTAGTGAGCCAGCCATACTGAATACCACCACAAACCGCTACACAAATGAAAGGCGTTCCACAGGAAAAACACAGTTCACAGGGCTGCAACCAAGCACTAAGCTCGGTAGCTCAAGCAGCAAAACCGTAGTTTACAGTCCTTATAAGGAAACTGCATTAGCTGCCGAAAGCAAAGATAACTTTGAAGCTAAACATTCTGCCAAGCCTTTCCTCCATTTTGGCTGGTGGTGAGAGTAACACTATGTTACAGGCACACTGTATGTTACAAGCATACTGTATGTTACAGGCAAGCTGTATGTTACAGGCACACTGTATGTTACAGGCACACTGTATGTTTCAGGCACACTGTATGTTACAGGCACACTGTATGTTACAGGCACACTGTATGTTACAGGCACACTGAATGTTGGGCATACTATGTGTTAAAGAAACATCTAAGTGGAAATGTTATCCTTCACCAGTATAGAACAGCATGTTATGGGAAAAATATACTTGGTGCAGCCATGAAGGTAGTGCTTGAGGCAGTCATAAGGTTCACAATTTTAGGAATTATAAGATTGAACAGGGTATCTAGGATTTGTTCTTTTTGAATAATCATCCAGGTTGCTATGTCGCCAAATCTTCAGGTAACAGTTTTCGAATAGAAAAACCAGTGTTTTTTTTTTTTTTTTCCCCGGGGTCAGAACAGAGTTATCCTATCTCTTAGGACCGACTGACCCATGTTCAACTGCTGTGTGTTAGTACACTTGTGCTTATAAGAAGCATTGCCATTAAGTAGACAATGTGGCAGATGTCAGAATCCTTCAATACTGGTTTTGTCTCTTGAAAAATCAGCTTCAAGCACTGACTGTCTGCCTTGAAAAATGAGCTTCAAACACTGACTCTCTCCCTTGAAACAGGAGCCTCAAACACTGGTGATATCCCTTGAAACATGAGCATCAAACACTGGCTGTCTCCCTTGAAACATGAACTTCAAACACTGACTCTGTTGAAACATAAGCGTCAAACACTGACTCTCTGTTGAAACATGAGCATCAAATACGGACTGTCTCCTTTGAAACAGGAGCCTCAAACACTGGTAATATCCCTTGAAACATGAGCTTCAAACACTGACTGTCTCCCTTAAAACATGAACATCAAACACTGACTGTCTCCCTTGAAACATGAGTGTCAAACACTGACTGTCTCCCTTCAAACATGAGCTTCAAGCACTGACTGTCTCCCTTGAAACATGAGCTTCAAGCACTGACTGTCTGCCTTGAAACATGAGCTTCAAAAAATGGCTCTCTCACTTCATTATAAGCATCAAATATTATTTGAGAACTAAATTTCTCAGCATTAAGTGATGTTGTTTTATTAACACCCATTTAATTCATTATATCATTTTCTTCATTTGTTTACCTCAGTGAAGTCATCAATTATGCAGAGAATAAAGAATTGTATCCTGCTTGGCAAGGCTATGCTATAGCAGCTTCATTCTTTGTTATCATGTCTGTGAACACATTGACAAACAGCTACCGCATGTATCATTCAAATAACATTGGCATGCAAATCAAGACTGTGCTGACTGCTGCAGTCTACAAGAAGGTTAGAACACTATGATACTGCTGTTAGTTGGGATGTATTGTTTGATACTGAATCTAATTTATCATATTAACTTCTAAATTGTTTGTGTGTTTTACCAAGAAGCAACAGGTGGACAGACTGGCTGGCTCTGCACAATTTGGTGGAATACTGATACATGATAGGGCAGATGTGGTTAGTGCCTTGTGGGAGAGCGTGTACGATGCAGAGGAGCAGATGGATCACCACAGTCTGGTGAGATTGATTCGGTTGGGGGTGACGAGAGGTTCTGGCAGATGCTCAAGGTTCAGAGGAAAGGCAAGACGGACGTTTAATCAGAATGCTACTGGCAACATTAGTATCGGAACTCTTCGCTGGCTGCTGAAGATGGGACAGAGCGCTTATGGAAATGCCCTGAATGCTGTGATGTCAGTTCTTGAATCAAATCAAATCAAACCAAGAAGCAAAGAACAGTAACAATTTAATCTACCATGCATTTTGTATAAAAGGACTCTGAGGGGTGGTATGCAACAGGCTACCTCATCCCATTGAAGACTTCAGTAGCAAAATGCAAACAATCATGAACAGTTCTATAAATGGCTTAGAGTGAGTTGTTAGTGGAGTTGTATTCCATCCAATAATAAAAGGTGGAACTACTTCTATAAACGGCAGAACACTTCATATGTTGTAAGGGTTATATAAATCATTACCTATGCTTGAAATAAAGAATTTGAAGACGAAGGAATAAGATGAGAGGGCGAGGGGGAAGAGAAGGAGAGAGAGAGAGTAAGACATCAGCAGTTTTATCAGAGAAATAAGGAAGAAGATAAGAAAAGAACTACTTCCCCGCACATTAGGCTCCTCAGGCATATGATGCTAGCCCATATTTGTTAGAACAGTTGGTACTCGAAGGGTGTTGGTGGTCAACATCATGTCAGTCACAGCTACCTCCGGGGATCATTTTAGGCTGCTACCCATTTTAGGCTGCTCCCCATTTTAGGCTGGGTCAGCCTAGGAGTTCAAGTAAATTATTTTCAGTTTGCTCAGAGTGAACTTTCCTTCATCTTCTTCTTTGCTTCACCAACTGTAAACTCTGGGAGAAAATTCTGATTGTTCATCCACTACTGGACTTCAGTCTTGTTCCAAAACTTGAGTTTTTGTGCACATCCATTTTACAGATCTGACTTGTTTGTAAGCAGGCTGTTGGTTCCTCACCTCTCAGGCTATTGCACTGGGACGTGGAAGTAAATATTCCTAATGATTCAACTATAATGACATGTTTTAGCGGGTTAGTAGATTTATTCCACCCTCCCTATTATGGCTTCAGAACCCACATGGGGAAATGTGAACTCGAACCCACAACCGGTAGACACCAGATTAGCAGGAAGTCAAAGAAAAATGAGGAATAGAACTCAAAATAGAAATAGGGAAGTAGAAGCAAAAGAAAACAAAACGGAGGAAAGAAAGAAGTACTGTATCAGCAGTAACTAGAAGAAGTACATATACTATAAGTTAGTTAGTTGCATGTCCTTGACAGAACATTGCAGAATCGATCCTGGCATTTTTTATTTATTTTCAATTGTTGGTGACTACTGGACAATTTGTATGTTCAGTAATTTGCCATTGCCTTTGAACTGTTGAAATCAGTGCAAGGTAGTCTGCTAGAAATAAAACTAGATATTTTCTAATACAACATTCAGGTATTTAAAAGTATTTAGGAAATGATTTCAGTATTTGGAAGAAGAAAACTACTAAATGTTAACATATCTGTCCTGATTTCTTCAACACTGTCAGGCCAAATGTAAAATATAAAATAAATACACCATGTATTAACTGATAGCTGATCATACATAGTGCTTTTTGTTTGGGAAGGAAAGAGCTAACATTGAGGAAGCAATTGTACATTTAGTATTATAATCAGTGTCAAACTCATTCTGAATTTCAGTCACTAACAATGAATGCTGAATCTAGACGCAAGTTCACTGTGGGAACCATTGTGAACTTAATGGCTGTGGACTGTCCCAGTTTTATAGAACTTACCATACTGGTGTATGTCGTCATTTCCTTTCCAGTGCTGGTTTCCATTGCTTTTTACATGCTGTATAATGAACTTGGGATTGCATTTGTTGCTGGTAAGTATCAACCTTTTTAATTTTCTCCTACTGTATCTGTGTCCCTGATAAATGGCATGAGATTAGACTGCAATAGTTGGCTCATACAGAAAGACTGGCAGATAACAGAGAAACAAAAACTACATACACAAGAATGGGAGTGTCAGCTTCACTAGAAAAGACAGACCTAATTTATTAAATGGGAAATGTCACTGAACCACTTCCTCCACATGTGGGTTCCATTTTGGGGGGGAAAGAAGAGACCCACTGTTCCCTAAAAGCATGTCCTAAAAGGTTACTATTTAGAGATTGTTTTCCTCCACAGTTGGAGAACGTCTGCGTGAGAAGTGAGGAACCAGCAGTCGGCATACAAAAGCACAAAATCTGTAAAATGCATGTGCAAGCATAATTCAAGTTCTGGAACAAACTTTTGGAGGCAGACCAAGAAGACAGTAAAGGACTTGTTCCACACCTTCAAGCCTATTAGGTATATAGTCTTAGACCTACATTTTGTAGACCAGTCAGCACTCAGTGGGTGACTCAGTCACATAAACTGGTTTTATATCATATGACTTTACCTGGTACCCATTTAAGGCTAAGCTGACTTGGAAGCCAAGGTCATATTGAGGAAAAAAAACAAAAGTCTGACGCTCCGTTAGGTTTTGACCCACAGTGAGCATCTAGTCACTACACCACAAGGGCTTCCCTCACACACAGGAAGAAAAAAAAAACAGTGGAAAGATAATTTACAGGTAGATCTGCAAGTTCTTGGAGTCATCAAAAGAAAAGTCCCATCACAGAGATGAATAGCAGTAGGTGATAATATGCAGCAGCAGTTAATCCCCAGAGCTCAGAACCATGAAAAGGGTGTGTTAATGGTATCACAACAGATTCCTAGATTAGTAGAGTGGGAGGTGATGAATGAGTGCATTTTTGTGTGTGCTGCAGGAACTTTCCTACAGGACAAGGTAGACATTCTGAAGACCATTTATAAATGAATGCTAATGGAAAATAGAATGTTAGATATCATAACATGTGTGAATTCTGAATTAATATAATATCTGGTAATAAAGGACTGTGAGAGGAAAAGAATTATGTATGTACAACCATGGTGTCGGCGTCTTTGGCTTAGGCATTTCGAATGAGCTTTGTAATGCTGGGGTGCCAGATTCGATCCCAGCTACGGTCCTTGCGCCTTGCTTTGGTTTCAGCAGTGGTATCGAGAAGCCGGCCATCCAGAAAGCAGTGGCAAACTACAGGACGTAAATTTGCCAAGAAAAATGCTGAGGTTGGTTCTGCAACATCCTGTAAAGGATACGCAACTAACTAACAACCATGGTGGTACTGGAACAGTAACCTTATAATTTTTACTGTGGAAGATTGAGCATCTATGTGTATGCTATGAAGACAATTCTTAAATGAGTAATCAATATGTTATGGGTGAAAGACAAGGCAAAACATTTTGAAGAAAAGAAGTAATAATAAATGTAGGCTGATTATCTTAAATAACTTTGCCTTCATGAACTAATTTATGAATGTCAATTGTAATATCTGAGATTTCTTTGATTCATAACCACATCATTTGTTTTGCTTTCTAATCAAGGTATCTTTGTGTTGCTGTTGCTAATTCCTACCAATGCTGTACTGTCTTCACTTACCCAACAAGTGCAGACAAAACAGATCTACCTGAAGGATCAGAGGCTGAAACTGCTAAATGAAATCCTCAATGGAGTTAAAGTGAGACATTAATAGTTGCTGCTTCTTACTTCTGCCAGTTTACTCTGTATATATCTGTATCTATGTGAGTGTCAATGAGATTGTATAACATTTTTTTTTTTTACTTTGGGATTTTTTGCATTGAAAAACTCAAGTGCTCTAATCTTTGTGAAGTTTTATAAATTAAATAAGATTTTTAAATAATATTTGGACTGAAAAATCTATTTGCTCACAGGATGACAGGCATCTTGTCTGTTGAAGGTGTTGTCATCTAGTTTCCCAGCCAAAGTCACAGTTAAATGGGCTGGCTTAAACAGAAGACCCCAACCCCACCACCTCCACACAACATAAAAATTACATTTAAGTTTATAGAACGGAAAGTATTTCCCCCTTTCCAAGTCAGGAAATGTGAACCAGAATCATTGCACACGGTTATAAATCATAAGTGCTCTGCCACCAGTATGGACAGCTGATAAGAAACTGTCCACCTGTGTTGCCGTCCGCACGAACTCCGTAGCTACAGCCACGTTCCTACATTTACCTCAGAGTGTCAACTCTGGTACCCATTTCCTAGAGGCTGAGTGAACCCTGGGAACCACCTGGTTTCGAACACTGGCCGTGGGCTGCAACGAGTCGCAGCTGGATTTGAAAGTGAGTCTCCTGTCGACTCAGACGGACTATATTAAATTCAAAAGTAAAACTTAAGTTGTCCTTTCTGTTTTGTTCTTCTTCTTGTATCTCACTGCTTATGCTATAAAGTGCCATAGAGAGGTGTTAGTTGTAGTTTCCTATCTTTTACTAGTTGTGTAGCTTGTGCTAATGTTATATTGCGTTTCTGTAGTGTCTCATTTGCTCCCTCCACCCATTTCTTTCTTGGTCTAACTCTTGCCTTGTAGCCTGCTTTTCTCATGTACTAGGCTCTAGCTGCTAGCTTTTTGTTCCATTCTGACCAGGTAACCAAACCATTTCATTCTTTGTATGTCACAGACGCAGTATGTTATAGATATACTATTTGTTACAGGTACACTGTTTGTTACAGGTACACTATATGTTACAGGCACAATATATGTTAAAGGTACACTGTATGTTACAGGCACACTATATGTTGGAGGCACATGTTGGAGGTAATATATATATTAGAGGCACACTATTTGTTGGAGGCACACTATATTTTACAGGTACACTGTATGTTAAAGGCACACTATATGTTAGAGGCACACTATCTGTTAGAGGCAATATATATTAGAGGCACACTTTATGTTAGAGGCACACCCAGTGTCCCAGTGTGGCTTTCGTGGGAACCAATCTACCACTGATATGATATTTTCATTACGACAGTTGCAGGAAAAATGCCACAAACAAAATCAACCACTGTATGTTGCTTTTATTGATCTTACCGAGGCATTTGATTTGGTCAGTCGAAAAGGTCTGTTGAATGCACTGAGGAAGATTGTGTGTCGACCTACTCTACTGAGCATTATTGAGTCCTACCACACAGGTATGAAAGGTACAATGAACTTTGATGGTGTAACATCGGAGGAGTTTTTAATCAAAAGTGGAGGGAAGCAGGGGTGTGTACTTGCTCCTACCCTCTTTGGAATATACTTTTCACTTCTTTGACAAATGCCTTTCGAGATCAGAAGGGTGGTATTTTCATTCACTCTTGATCTGAGGGCAGCCTTTACAATGCTCGCAAGCTGAACACGAAAACCAGGATAAGAGAACTGCTGTTTGCAGATGATGCCACAATAACCACCCACTCAGAGGAGGAGCTGCAATGTTTACTATCTGCCTTTGCTGATGCGTGCTGTGAATTTGGACTAACAGTCAGCAAAAGAAGACAAAGGTTATGGTGCAAGGTGTCAGTGACAGACCTACAGTCTACATTGAAGAGCTTGAGACAGTAGACCATTTTACCTGTCTGAGTTCCACAGCGAATAGTAAACTATTGCTGGACCAAGAAATCAACATCAGCAGCAACAACAATGAGCAGATTGGCAAAGAGGGTTTGGGAGAACAGAAAGCTCACAATTAAAACAAAAACCCTTGTCTATTAGGCTTGTGTTCTCTGCTTTATGGCAGTGAAACTTGGTCAACCTATTTTCACCAGGAGAGACGGCTTAATAGCTTCCACATGCGATGCCTAAGAAGAATACTTGGCAGGACAAAATCACAAACATTGGGGTACTGGAAAGAGCAGGTACTACAGAAGTCTTTTCATGCTCAGTCTATGAAGGCTCAGGTGGCTGGGTCACACCTGGAGAATGGAGGATGGCAGAGTTCCCAAGGATATCCTTTATGGTGAATTAAAGACAGGAAGAAGAGGTCGAGGCCGACCTCTACTACGATATAAAGATGTGTGCAAGCGGGACATGAATGATACAGGTATTGAGGTGGATTCATGGAAACAAAATGCCATGGACTGTGTTGTGTGGAAAGGGGATATCAGGAAGGGAATGAGACTGCAGGAAGAAATGATTGCAGAAAGGATGAGAGCTGAGCATCTGAAAAGAAACGGATTAAACACAAATGTTGACACAAATTGTCCTGAAATCCCATGCTATTATTGTGGAAGACTTTTCTTGACACGGGCAGGTCTCGCTAGTCACACTCGCCATCGCCATGGTCTGTGAGTCTCATGCCTCCTCATAGCGCAGTTATAACACTATCATCTGGAAAGACTGAACAGTGCCAATAAATGATATGTTACAGACGCAGTGTGTTATAGGTATACTGTATGTTACAGGCACACTGTATGTTACAGGCACACTATATGTTGGAGTCACACTATAAGTTTCAAGGCACTCTATATGTTACAAGGCACACTATATGCTTTAGGCACACTATATATCAAAGGCACACAGTATGTTAGAATCACACTATATGTTAGAGGCACACTATATGTTAGAGCCACACTATATGTTACAAGGCACACTGTATGCTTTAGGCACACCGTTTGTTAGAGGCACTCTGTATGTTAGAGGCACACCGTATGATACAGCACACTATATGTTGGAGGCACACTATATGTTGGGAGTCGCCGTGGCATAGCGGCTAGACGTGCAGATCGGAAGGTTGTGGGTTTGCTCCCTGGCGGAGCTGGACTTGTTTCAAAAGTTAAACCTGACTCCCAGGTCAACCAGCTTTGAGTGGGTACTGGGTGCAGTCCTGGGAAGTAAAGGTGGCCGATGTTATGCTGACCACATCACCCATCTTGTGCCGATTGGTCTATAAAAATATAGGTCTAGCCCTATATGCTGTATACACCTAAAGGTGTGGAAAAGGGACCTTTACTGCCACTATATGTTACAGGCACACTATATGTTAGAGGCACATCATATTTTACAGACACAACATATGTTACAGACACACTGTATGTTACAGACACACTGTATGTTACAGGCACACTATATGTTACAGACACACTATGTTACAGGCACACTATATGTTACAGGCACACTATATGTTAGAGGTACCCTGTATGTTACAAGCACATTGTACATTACAGGCAGACTGCAGGTCACTGTTTGTTACAGACACACTATACATTACCCATCCTTCAAGTGACCCCTAACCTGCTGTTACATTGTAAATAAACATAGAGAATGTTGTGTTTGACATTGCAGGTATTGAAATTATATGCTTGGGAGCCATCATTTCTAGCCAAACTGACTCAGATTCGCAATGCTGAATGCGTGGAGCTGAAGAAGAGCGCATTCTACCAGTCAGTCGGCGCCCTCTGTTGGATGATGTCACCTGTTTTGGTCAGTTTTTAAGACAGAATGATTTGCTTCATGAGTAGTTTATTGACATTTTAAGAATATTCAGCAAAGCAGTATTGAGACAAACACCAGCATCTAAACTGTTCATGAAGTTGTTTATGTGACTGCTGTGTTTAAACTGCTTATGTATTTTTTAATTTAAACATTGTTTACGTAAAGGTACATTGTTTATGTATTTTTAAAATGTTTTACTTGTTTATATAGTTGTAAAAGAAAGAGACAGACATTGTTTTTTGACCACATAATGAGAAGAGAGACATTGGAGAACATTGTGATCAACTGGAAAGAAGGGTAAAGGCAGAGAGATGATGCTAAATGGGCATGGAGGGATATCATCAAGAGAGCTGTTCCAGGCAACCAGGGATCGTGATCTGTGGAGACGCATGAGCGCCTATGCCAGTTGGCAGGGCACATGATGATGATGATGATGAAATCATTTGTATAGTTATTATATCATGTTATAATAAGAAATGGACTTGAGAACTTGGTAACAACTTGCGAAATTGATGGGTAAAGAGCGAGAGGAAAGCAAAAAAATACCTGGAGGGCTTAGACATCTGGAACCACTGTAATGCTGTGTATATGACAGTCAAGGGGTCCTGTGTTTAATGCTGGTCTGGCATCATGTGTTTAAATTAAATCTTCTTAAAGGCCAGGATAAAAAAAAAATAACTGACCCTTACTTCCTGCACAGATTAAATAGCAGGAAATCCTATGTAAAGTAAATGTTGCTAGTTTTGTCTACACCAGATAAATGATTGGTCAAAACATTTGGTTGTATTTGTGCATATTGTTTACTTTCAATTTTGTAAGCTTTCTAGTTATAATCTAAGGAAATTAACTTTGTTTGTCAATTAAGGTGAGAGATTTCTTAAAAGCTTTATAAATCCTGTTGTGAAATACAGAAGTGAATCATAGACAGTTGACCGATTGGTGCAAAATTATATGGAAGCAGCAGAGATGTGGTTTTATAAACAAGCAATGAAAACACCTTCAACAGATAAAATGACTAATGAAGATGTCTTGAAAGAAACTGACTCACAAAGAGAACTGATTGTCCACATCAAAAAGAGACAATCTACATTCTTTGGTCATGTCATGAGAGGGAGACGACCAAAGTACCTCATGACAGTGGGAAAGTTAGAGAGAAAAAGAGGCAGAGTTAGACAGAGAAAAAAGGTGACGGACAATTTGACATCATGGCATGGAAGATCATCTGTGTCAGAATTGGATGAAATTACACAAGATAGAACATTGTGGATAGACACGACTACCAATGGAACACAGCATAGACTACAAGAAGAAGAATAACAAGTAATACCAGATTGAGAATATTTGACTGTAATGTTAAATCGGTACTGGTGTATGAATCAGAAACATGACAAAGACTAAAACACTTACTAATAAACCACATGTATTCATTAATTGCCATGCCATGGTGCTGGTGCCTTGTCGTGTGGGATGGCTTGATTACTCTAATGACTCTCAGAGCTATGTCGGCAGGGGACTTGTTCCCCTGGCAGTTTTAACCATGCCGAACAGCACCCTGGCCCTCCAGGTTGGGAGTTGGGCAAAGGGTTGACAACCCATTACCATAAAAAAAAATACTTTGTTACGGAAACAGGATCAAGTGAAATCATTAAACCAGTGGAAAGAAGTGAAGCTTGCCAGATATTTGGTGAAATGACGACGAGGGATCAAAGCCAAAAGAAAGTCAACAGCCAGACAGTGAATCTTCTTTCTACCAAAAACACCCTAAGTGTTAAATGTTGGAATGTGCAAAAAACTGGAAAAGTGGAACAAGTTCTTCATGAGATGCACCTACACAATGTACATATTTTAGCAATTACAGGAGCACGTTGGACAGGGACAGGAAAAAGAAACCTCAATACAAATGACAGCATAATCTGGTCAGGTAGAGCTGATGAACAACAGACTGAAGGAGTCGCATTAATAATTAAAAAGGGGCCCAACACTCTTATAGAATGGACGCCTGCAAGTGAATGACTTTTGTATACAAGATTTAATTCTAGACTTGCAGAATTATCTGTCTTGGTCTGTTATGCACCAACAGAGGATGCAGAAGAGAAAGCAAAAGACAGCTTTTACGACAGTCTGCAAACAGTAGTAGAAGACATCCCAAAGCATGATGTATTATTATTAATCCTGGGAGACTTTAATGCTCAGGAAGGAAAGGACAATGCAGGGAGGAAGAGAACAATGGGAAAACATGGAACAGGGAAAATGACCAACAGCGGAGATAGATTATGTGACTCAGCCAATCTAGTAACCTAATAATTGGAGGAGCACTCTTCCCTCATAAAACAATTCATAGGGTCACATTGAGATCTTCAGATGGGCACATGGCAAACCAAATTGTCCATATTCTTATAAATGGAAAATGGAGGCATTCCGTGCAAGACGTCAAAGTATGTAGATCAGTGGATATCGGGAGTGACCATCATTTACTTATTGGAAAAATTAGGTTAAAACTAAGGATAGCTAAAATAGGAGAACAAAACCGCAGCGATATGATGTAGGAAAACTGCAGGACACAATATCAAACAGCAGTTTAAGATAGAACTCAAAAACAGATTCAGCCTTTTACAAGAAGAAACAGAAATGGTAATCGATAAATTAAATGAAACAGTCAAATTAGCAGTGGAGAAAATATTAGGATATAGGCAGTCAAAGAAAGAGGAATGGATTTCCCAATTGACGTGGGAGAAAATAGCACAACAGAAAGATATTAAAAGACAAATATTAGATGTAAAATCAGCCAGATTGAAAGGACAATTTTCTAAACAATATGCACTAAGGAACAACAAGGTTAAAGCAGGAGCAAAAGTAAATAAACTTTCATATACTGGAAAACTAGAAACAGAAGCAGAGGAAGCAGCAAATAAGCAGGACATCAAAACGTACAACATAACTAAGAAACTGAAAGGAAATGTGGTATTGCATCAAACTTTGCCTCTAAAAACAAAGAGTGTGAAAACGATTACATCTGAAAAAGAAAAATTAAAAAGGGGGAAAGAACACTTCCAGGAATTACTATATTGTCCAGACCCACCTGTACTTGCTGATATACCTGAGGCACAGGAAGACCTACAGATGAGCCTAGAGCTTTTCTTAGAGGCAGAGGTTAGGGAGGCAGTTAAAACTCAGACAGAGCACCTGGGTGTGATGGAATCTGCCCAGAAATGCTGAAAGTGGAGGAAATTGAAATGCCAAAACTATTAATGTTAGAATTTTCAAGAAATTTGGACTAATGAAGAAATCCCACAGGAGTGGAAAAAGGGTACTATTATTAAATTACCAAAGAAAGGAGATTTAAAAAACTATAACAACTGGAGAGGTATCACATTACTATCAGTAACTAGTAAAATTTTCAGCTGGATAATTCTTAAAAGAATGACTCAAGCACTTGATAGTATAATAAGGCAAGAGCAAGCAGGATTCAGAAAGAGGAAATCATGTATTGTTCACATTTTCACGCTGCATCAAATAATTGAACAAAGTAACAAATGGAATAGCGCAGTTTATATGACCTTTGTGAATTTTGAAAAAGCCTTTGATAGCCTGCTTAGGGAATCACTATGGAAGATTTTGCGTCACTGTGGTGTACCACAGAAAATAGTAAATTAGTTTGTGATAATTATGCAACAAAAAGTTTTTTTGCAAACACAGGAGACAGACAGGGATGAATACTATCCCCCTTTTTGTTCAATTTGGCCACTGACTGGCTGACGAAGGAAGTTACACGAGATAGAAAAAGAGACATCAGGTGGTCACTCACCCATGTTTTAGAAGATTTAGTCTATGCAGATGTCATCAAGCCGTCATGTGGACGCTCAGGAAAAGATTGAAAGATTTTCAACAACAGCCCTTAAGATAGGACTCAAAATAAACACCAGTAAAACTAAAGTAATGAGAAATAATTTCAAAACAGAAAATCCAATTATCTTAAATGATAAAGCAATAGAGGAAGTTGAAGAATTTATATACCTCGGAAGTAAAGTTACTCCAGATGGAGATTCTGAAAAGAATGTAACATCAAGAATAAACAGAGCAAATCAAGCATTTGCCATGCTTAACAATGTATGGAAATCAAAGGGATTTAGTTTGAAGACAAAACTCAGAATATACAAAAGCAACATTTTAGGAATACTATTATACAACAGTGAATGTTGGAAACTGACAGTGGGAATTACACATAAACTTGAGACTTTTCAAAATAAATGTTTAAGAAGAATTCTACAAATATTTTAGCTAAACAAGATCACAAATGAAGAACTGAGAAGGAAAACAGAATGTGCATCACTGGCAAATGTTTTCAAAGTAAGACGATAGAGACAGCTTGGACATGTTTACAGAATGCCTCGTGACACTCTGGCAAAAACAGCTCTCCGGTGGACAGCAGATAGGAAAAGGAGACGTGGATGACCTAAGGAAACCTGGAGAAGAACAATAGAATGGGAAATTAAGGAAGGTAAACTGACATGAGATACCATGGGCAGAAAAGCAGCAGACCGGCAGCAATAGAGATCACTTGTAAATGCCTTATGTGTCAACAGCGACATGAAGAGGATATAGAGAGATTCATTAATTGGTGCCTGTGCACAACTGAAGAAAGTAAATGGTGTAATAACGAATGTGTAGCTGAGGGAGGGAATAAAAAAAATTCCAGCAAATCAGAAGGTGTGGGAATGATAATGAATAGGATACATATTCAGAAAACGTGAAATTGTTATAACTAAAATGTAACTTCAACTAGAAACCTACAAGGCAAAAGAAAAAAGAGGAAGACACATGGATAATAGAAATAAAGATGGTGATAAATAACACTGGCAAGTTATGGAGGGAACTGCAAGACATAGCAGAAGATACGTTTTGCATTAGGTGGTTGACAGCTTATGCTCCAGCGGGGCATAATAACCATAAGAAAACACAAATAATGTACTAGAAAGAGCCCACAATTTTCTTAAGAATCTTCTTATCTGCCTATTGGGTTCTCTTCTTTCCAAGGGTCTCTGTGTCCAATACAGTTTATTTCACAAAACAAAATTTAAAGAATATCCCTTTCTGTAAACCCTTCACATGCCTACCAATCTGGTCTGTACATTTTCTTTCAGTGGAAAATAATCCTGTATCAAATTAGGGAAAATCTTACTTACTTTCAGAGTTAAAAAAATATACAGAAGTAGGATTGGTAGGCATATGAAGGGTTAACAGAAAGTAACAAAATTTAATTTCTTTTTTAGGTGGGAGGGGGGGGGGGGGGTACCAATCCTACGTCTGTTGGTCCTATCCTGTCCAGCATTTTTATTCTGTAACCACATCTGTATGCATATTTTAAAAAAAAAAATTATTCAAGCAAGTTATGGACACTGTGACAGACCTTACCTTAAAATAAAAGCTAATAAATATGGGATTTTTATGTATTTTTGTTTTCAAATGTATCACTGTCTGTTTGTATCAGATGCATATGAAGGTTTTCTAGTCAGTGTTCATTTTGTCATTCATGATTGTGGTTTCTGAAGTTGACTAGTTCTACTTCTTTCAGGTATAGATAACTTTTCATGACACAAATACTATATGTTTGACCTACTTCTCTCAGGGATGGATAACTTTTCATGACACAAATACTGTATGTTTGACCTACTTCTTTCTAGGATGGATAATTTTTCATGACACAGATACTGTATGTTTGACTATTTCTCTCAGGGAGGGATAACTTTTCATGACACACATACTATATGTTTGACCTACTTCTCTGAGTGGTGGATAATTTTTCATGGCACAAATACTGTATGTTTGACCTACTTCTCCTCAGGGATGGATAACTTTTCATGATACAAATACTGAATGTGGGACATACTTCTCTCAGGGATGGATAACTTTTCATGACACAAATATTGCATGTTTGACCTATTTCTCTCTGGAATGGATAACTTTTCATGACACAAATACTGTATGTTGGACCTACTTCTCTCTGGGAGGGATATTTTTTCATGACACAAATACTGTATGTTTGACCTACTTCTCTCAAGGATAGATAATTTTTCATGACACAAATACTGTATGTTTGACCTACTTCTCTCAGGGATAGATAACTTTTCATGACACAAATACTGTATGTTTGACCTACCTATCTCTGGGATGAATAACTTTTCATGCCACAAATACTATATGTTTGACCTACTTCTGTGAGAAGTGGATAATTTTTCATGACACAAATACTGAATGTTTATCCTACTTCTCTCAGGGATGGATAACTCTTCATGACACAAATACTGTATGTTTGACCATAACATCAACTAATGCTTGTGTTTCTTATATTTCAGGTGACACTAGTTACTTTCATTGCTTATGTACTGATAACTCAGGAATCTCTGACACCCAATAAGGCTTTTGTGGCTATGAATTTGTTTAACACCATCAGGCAGCCAATGCATATGCTACCAATGTTTATCTCACAGGTGATTCAGGTAAAGAAATTTACAACTAACCTATTATGCAGATGTCTTCAGCTTAAAATAAATTCATAAGTGAATACATAAATTGGCATCACTACACTTGGGACATTCCCACACAGGCTCAGTCTCCATCCTTTGTAGTTATAGAAGAGATCCTACACTACTTCTTCTTTTTACCCTCTCTGCCAGGGGTTTTCAGAAGAGAAGGCCACAAGCCTCTCTGAAGTCTGTGGTGTAACACACAGCTTCTACTGTTTGGTCTAGATTGGTTTCCATTGGAATGCCAACTGGCCAAACCCTAGGATCTCTGTACTGCATGTAGAGAGCATGTAGATCGTAAACTGATGGTCCCAGTTGCAACCCAACTAACAGTCTGCCTATCTTTTTACTTTCTTGTTGACAGTCATCCAGACCCTCTAGTCATTTAGGCGATAGAAGGCAGATGAAGGATATTATGTGTGTATATATACTGAGGGTGAGCTGACCTGGGTCATGACCCCCAGGCCTCGATCTTCTCCTGCTGCACTTTACCGAATGCTCTCAGACAGGGATAAGACGAAATGGTGACTATGCAAGGGTACTGTGAGATTCAAAGTTAAATATATGTATTGTCGCTGTGGTAGCCAATTAGACCAGCTGGCTACCTTAACAATCATGTGACAAGCTTACGGTTGGTTCATCGGACACATGTTAGACTTTGGCAACTGGCAGAGGGACACTGGCAAACATCAGTCGGACACTTTGGCTTTAAGGGATAAGAAGCTCCGTCCCTCCATGGATTCGAACCAGTCTACCGAGGCCCATCCCCATGACGTTCCATTGTGTCCAGAGCCAGCTCGAAGCTCTTTCAGCCGCTTCACCCAGTTGTTTTAGTGGCCGTTTATGCTCATTTCCTCACAAGCCTAGCTGCTGTAGCACATTGTACATGCAAGAGGAGATAAGACCTCTTGCGCCTACCTTGGCGGCAACAATTTTTACTGAGTACGCATCATCTCTCCTCAGACTGGCCACAGTACTTCTCAAGTTTATACATGTGATTATACGGCACAGTCAGCTCAGTCAGGATGAGCTGGCATTTTTCCGTAAAGTGTAGGACTTGTCAGGTCTCAGGCCGGTCTTCCAGATAAACTCTGGGTATAACTCAAAACCAGGCAGGTTGACAGCCAGTAACCAGTTCCTCGCACAGTCAAGTATCGATGAAGAGTATGCAACCTTGTTGATTTTTACCTTTATAAATCTGCCTAGCCTTGGAGAAGCGCATGGAGGTGAGGGTAGGATTGGACCTCACATTGGCCCTCATCCTGGCTTGGTCCACAATGTCCGCTAACGTTTTAGGACTTTATTGTGGTGCCAAGTGTATCTTCCCTAGCCTAGGGCTTTTCTGTATGTGGACAATACATGCTCAAGCGTCTGCTTAGCTCTGCAAAGTGGGCATGTCAGGTCAGTAGTCGCATGCCATTTTACCATGTTGACGCCAGAGGGTAACACATCGTACGCAATTCTTACGACAAAGCTCAGTTGCAGTGGGGCCATTTGCCAGATCTCGCCCCATGCGAGCACTCGTGACAAGGCGCTTTCGAGGGCGATCCACTGGCCTTGCTGTGACTGCTGGGCTTGCTTTTTGGACCTGAGTCTTATTTTCGATGTCCCTTATGTGCTGTATTCCCATGTCTCGGTGCTCTTTGGCTGTGGCTTTGGACCACCAACTGACTTTCCCGTGCCCTAGGCCACGTTGGTCGGTTTGTGTGTACCCCATGACTTCTTTCAATTTTAATGCAAACTTCTTGATTTCTGTAGTTTGAACTGCATTCTACACCATTGGACAACAATGTCCAGCCTTTTC
Source organism: Candidula unifasciata (assembly GCA_905116865.2). Taxonomy (NCBI): domain Eukaryota; kingdom Metazoa; phylum Mollusca; class Gastropoda; order Stylommatophora; family Geomitridae; genus Candidula; species Candidula unifasciata. The sequence continues at coordinate 455,871 of CAJHNH020003380.1, forward strand.
AGAGTCGTGCGGCATCATCCTCAGAGGCCCATTATGATAGTTGTGTCATCCGTAAATGCACACAGTGGTGGCATCCAGTGGTCCCCAGTCTGAAGGCCTTGCCCATAGCAGGCAGCCCCATCTAACATGACCTGCATGGCCATAACGAACAGTATCAGCGAGATCTTACATCCCATTGCTATCCCAACCTGGAGCTCAGTCCATCTTGTAGTTAATGTAGTGATAGAGAAGCGTATGGCGAACTTTGAAAAATTTTGCTTGATCATTTCGGTAATGTGACGGTACTTGGAACATGCAAAGTGCCTGCCACAACAGCTTATGGAGTACTGCCCCATAGGCATTGGCCAGGTCCAACCATATCACGTGCAATTGGGTTCTCTCTGCCTTAGCTCTCTGAACAGACTCCCAGATCATGGTCGTGTGTTCAAGTCACCCAAGATTCAACCTTTCTGAACAATGGTATCGATGTATTTGTTCGCTATCAAATACTTTGTGAGCCTGTGAGCCATAACCAAGAAGAATATCGTGCCCTCAACATTCAACAGCAAGATAGGTCTGAATTGGGACATATTGGAGGAGTCTGGCTCCTTGGGAATGTAGACCCCATTAGCTCTCTGCCACTGAGTATATTTGTGCTTTTGGCTCCACTCTGATCTTAGCAAGGGGTGAAGTATTTGGAGGACAGCGTTTGTACACAAAGTATTGTACACTGTATTTCCCTGTGGCAGATTTGCCTCTAACCCTTTTCACGACCTCTTTGACTTCTGACCAAGAGAGAGGGATCATTTTGAATGGTACCTTCGGCAACTCAGGGCACTTCATTCCACTGGTGATCTCTGAGTTGTCATTGAGAGGCTCATTCCTTGTCCAATCGGAGTACATCTTTAGTATATGAGACTCCAGCTCCTCTTTACCGACCACCAGAGTACCGGACTTTGGTTGCTCGAACAGACCTCGGGCAAACTGGAACGGGTCCCTAAAGAACTTCACTCACTCCCTTTTGGTTCTCCTTCTGTTGATACAGAAATTCTCAGCAAGACAGAGGGTACTATGTCTGCTCTTCAGGTACAACCAGACCTCGTACAGTACCTCCAGCTCGCTGCATGTAGCGGCTTTGAACCATTTTCTGAGTGCATTCTTGTCTGTTTGGCACTTTTTAATGTCCCTCTGCCTTCTGCTTTTTCCATGCGTGACGCCCGGCTGCGTCTTCTCCACTGTCCCGAACTCTCGGGAACAGTGATTGTATATTATGTCACCAAACGGTGTTAGCTTGTCACTTAGCGACTTTTACTTAAATTAACCACTAATTTTCTCACAAAGTATACCCTCCAGCTTGCACCATGACACCCTATCGCTTGCAGGTGGAAACTTGATTCTCGAACGCACTTCATCTGAAATCAGCAAAAGTGGGGGAGTGGGGTTCACCCTGCCTGTCGTTCCCTGATGACTCATTAACTACAGGATTAGCTATGTGCCGCCGCTTACTGCGTGGCTCACCCTCGCATTTCATTCTTCTGGCATGCGTTCTCAGACCATGCAACCCCATGAAGCTATTTCCACATGTACATTGCCAACCCGGACGTTGGGCAGAAATCTCAGTCTGGGGTCTAGCGAGGTTGTTACCGTTGGTATCAATTGGGGTGGGTTCATTATTCTTCCTCTCTTTCGATGGACCCTGAGAGCATATTTTATCAAAACAATAATATTTTTTTACAAAATCTTATGGAAACTTGAAAAGGTAAGAATATGCTTAGTTTGAAGTTACATTTAAGCATATTCTTAAGCATGCCTTATGTACGTATATCATCATCATGCTGCAGGTCCTTTACAGAAGAAAGCTCTCATCACAGAATACAGACAACCACTCAGTCCCGTACTAGTTTCCCTGCCTTTGAGAACTTCAATGCTAAGGGTATCCCTGTCATTCTGGGCTCGTGTTGTTTTGGTCATTTTTTGATTTATCTTCCAGGAACCATTCCCTCCATTACTGTTTTCTTCAAACTATTATACCTTCATATGCAAATATAAGATAAAATACATTTTCTTCTTTCCTCTTGTATCCTACTGCTAATGCCATGAAGTGTCACAGAGAGCTGTTAGATATAGTTTCCTATCTTTTGCTTGTTATGGAGCTTGTATTAATGTCATACTACATTTCTGTAGTGTCTGGTTTACTCCCTCCACCCATCTCTTTCTTGGTTGGCCTCTTGTCTTGTAGCCTACTGTTCTGATGTAGAACACTCTAGCTGCTGGCTCATTTTATTCATCCTTTTTAACCAGATGACCATACCATTTCCTTCTTTGATGCTCTGTCAGATCATATATGGGTACTGTGCCTACCATTGTTCTTAGTTCTTTGTTGGTGACTGCCTTTTTTTTTTTTTTTTTTTGCTTTTTCTTATTTATATGCAGTACTTCTCCATTATTTGGACACATGTGTTCAGAGAAACATCAAATAAATATGCAACTAAACATGAAGGCAGGAGAATCCAGATCACACATTTAACTGGTAGCACAGAGACTCACTTCCTGTCTGGGAAATAACTGGCATTTAAATTTCAATATTAAATCAAGAATCAAATGTAAACTGTATTTAGTGACATGTTATCTATATTTACAGTGACTTGTTAAATGTATATCTTCCATGTCATGTTAACTACGAGGCGGCTTCAAATTATAACATTAAAAGTGTGATAGAACAAACGAATGACCTTTTTTTTTCAATGAGTCACAAATTAGGGCACACAGGCCCATCCTACATTCGGCCCTTCCAAATATCTTCAGGAAACTGTCTCTGAAGTAGTTCAGAAGGTAAAAATGATAAGGGCGTATGATTGTATGGTTTGATAGAAATTACCATATATGAGTCATTGTATTGGTAGCCTTTGTGGTGTAGCAGCTAGTTGCTAGTCTGCAGATCTGAAGGTCATGGGTTCAGGTCTTGATGGAGCTGACTTGTTTCAAAAATGACCTTGGCTCCCAAGTCGACCCAATATTTAATGGGTACCAGGGAAAGTCCTGTAAATTAAAGGTAGCCAATATGATGTTGACCACATCACCCACCAAGTAAAAATTGGGCTATAACATATAGGTCTAGCCCTATATGCCTTAAGTCGTGGAAAAAAGTCCTTTACTTTATTTATGCCATAGTCTTGCAGTCCTTTACTTTACTTATGCCATTGTCTTGCAACTTTTTAGAATTGTTGTTAAGGCATGATTATTGGTAATTTCTATTACCTTTTTTAACGTTTTCATTTGAAGCCACTTTGGCATAGCTACAGTACGATGTTAAATATATATATCCTGTTAACTATATCTACAGTGTCCTGTTTACTATATCTACAGTTGAGTTGAGTTGATTCAAGAACTGACATCACAGGACTCAGGGCATTCCCATAAGCTCTCTGTCCCCATCCTTAGTAGCCAATGAAGAGTTCAGATACTAATGGTGCTAGCAGCATTCTGATTAAATGTCAGTCTTGCCTTTCCTCTGAGCCTCGAGCATCTGCCAGAACCTCTTGTCACTTCCCCCTGCATCAATCTCACCGGACTGGTGATCCATCTGCTCTGAACTGTACAGGCTTTCCCACAAGGCACTAACCACATCTGATTTATCATGCATCAGTATTCCACCAAGCTTTGCAGAGCCAGACAGTCTGTCTGCCTGTTCATTTCCAAACACACTGGCGTTCCTGTGGAAAAAATCCATACAATACTCCTCAACAATGTCCTCCGCAGTGAAGCATGCCACTCTGCATGAAGCATGCTTGTCCTGATGGTCCTCAGCACGCTTTCTGAGTCAGTTACAATTATGATGTGTGTGTGTGTGTCGTGTTCTCCGGCCAGTGGAAAGCTGCAGTGACCGCTTTCTTAAGCTGTAATATATCTACAGTGTCCTGTTAACAATACAGTGTCCTGTTAACTATATCTGCAATGTCCTGTTAACTATATCTGCAATGTCCTATTGACTATGTCTGCAAGGTCTTGTTAACTATATCCACAGTGGCCTCTTTACTTTATTTTCAGTGCCATGTGTCCATGGTGAGGCTGAGAAAGTATTTGTCTGGAGAGGATCTTGAGGAAACTGACTCTGAAGTAAGCTCAGAAGGTAAAAAAGATAAGTGTATACGATTGTATGGCTTTTTTTTTTTGAAGAGTTAACAAAAGCAATGCCTTTTATATTTTATTTTCAGCTACATTATTGAAACAGAGATTTCTTCATAAACTAAAATACCATAATATGGTTACTTCCCTCATGTTCTCTTAAAAAAACTCAGAAGGGAACAAAGCAGTAGTCATCTCTATGGCTTTTTTCTTTTTCTGACAGTATGCAACAGTACACAGAACTGGCACTCTTTTTTTTAAATAAATATTTTTAAAAATTAATTAGCCCTGCCTTTTCCAGCACTATACTGTTATAGACACTGTGGTGAGTACCGGCACCTATTGAAGACACTTTGCAAATAGTACAGGCAAGTTTTTTAATGTATAGTAAAGGGCCTGGCCATCCCAGATTAAAGCCTTTCAGGTTGTTGAACTGGGGTTGGGATCAGTGTTGCCACTTTACTTTGACAAAAAACATCCAAAATGGAGTCAAAAAATATCTAAAAACATATAAATTTGCGTGGAAAACATCTAGAAAAAATATTCAAATGGAAAGAGTCACAAATTACATAGCAATTGATATGACTTACCCTAAAGAATCATGTCATCATCTTTACTGAAGTCTGCCTCACAAGATCCACAGGATAAACTTAGCTTGGATGATGAAGTTGAAGCTTCAGATCCAAAATGACTCTGGTATGCTTTAGCTGTTCCAATTTCTTTTAATACCTAATCAGGGAGCTGATAAGTGGAACAGCCTTTTCCTACTCTTATCAGGCTGAATTTTATTGTCAAGATAGCATTTAAGATGTCAAATTTATCCTGTTTCTTAGGTTAAATTTTATAAATTCATTCCAAATTAAAAACATCTAGAAAAATATCTACCATCTAAATGTCAAAAACGACATCTAAATGCCAGGGAAAACATCTAAATCTGGATGTAAAACATCCAAAGTGGCAACACTGGTCACAAACCCTTGCAGATCTGGAACTACATTTGAAAAATAGAAAAAAAAAAAACACTCACAAAACAGCCATGTTTGGTACTATTAAAATCTACAAGGCAGAACTGTTGTGAGAAGTGACAATGTAGAAAAAATAAACTTTAGATAAAATAGATGTGTATGCGTGTGTGCGTGCATGTATATGTGTGTGTATGTGTGTGTGTGCATGTGCATGTATATGTGTTTGTGTGTGTGCATGTATATGTGTGTGTGTGCATGCAAGTGTGTCATTGTATGTGTGTTTGTACATATGTATGTATGTGTGCATATATGCATGTATGTGTGTGTGGTATGCATGTATGTGTGTGTGGTATGCATGCAGGTGTGTTTGTGTATGTACGCATGCATGCATGTGTGTGTGTATGTATGTGAGCAGGTGTGTGTGTATGTATGTATGTATGTATGTATGTATGTATGTATGTATGTATGTATGTATGTATGTATGTATGTATGTACGTGTGCATGTATATGTGTGTGGTATGCATGCGGGTGTGAGTGGGAGTGTGCATGAGAGTATGTGTGTATGCGTGCGCGAGTGTGTGCAGGCAAATAATCAAAAATACTTTTGAGTTTCTCCTTTATATTCGCAATATAATATGCATATTATTATTTGAACATAACATGTTTTATTGATAAAATACAACAGCTGGATGAAAGATGGGTGCTTGGAAGGGCTGAATGTAATACAGACCTGCATGACCAATTTGTGACTCTTTCAAATTAAACTTTGTTCATTCATTAGCTAATTTAGTTAGTCAGCTAGCTAACTGTTAGTTTAGTTAGTTATTAGATAGTTGAGATTTCATTTGAAAACCAGTGCCAGCAAAATCATGTAGCTTGCATATGAAGATAAAAATGTATACAGCAGCTGTCAGAATAGCCAACACTGATGGTCCCACACTAGAACTGCGGTTTCACTGTTGACATAAATGCTTGGTCATGAAGGTCAGTAATGTGCCCGCAAAAGTACATGCCGTTCAGAACATAATAAACCAAAAACATGCGCTAAGTACTCAATACAGTAGCTGGGCAATGTAACATTTGGACTTCTGGTCCAGAAATAGAGAATTTGCATCAGCAAAACCTAGCCGGAAGCAAAAAAAAAATATATTCAGCTGTCTGCTATTTTAGTCATATGTCCAAAACTGATCTGTATGTGTGTGCGTGTATACATGCCTGCAGGTGAGGTGCATATGTGTGTGTGTGTGTGTGTGAGCGTGCTAAATAGCTATAATGATGACCTATTGTGATACTGTAAATGTAGTAAAGGTTTCTGCTTCAGTCAGCTAAACAAATCCTTTGTGATCAACTGGGTTGAGCTTATTTATTGTTATACTTTCAGAATATCCATTGATTATGAGAGATGCAACTTACACATGGGATAGAACAATGGAACCAGTCTTGAAAAAGTGAGAGATTGTTAATCCCAAGATTGTTGACATTTTTTGTATTGCAACTTTTAAAGAGAGAATTCCTTGCTGTCATTTGTGTGCATTCTTTGTTTTTAGATATTAAATTTAAGCTTATTGTCTGTCAGGTCTTTTGTTCTTTTGCTTGATGCCAAAAGGAAGGTGCTGAGGGAAAAGGGACATAATTAAGCAGCTCCTTATTCATCATCATCATGTAGCAGGTTCTTTACAGCATCTTGCACTTCTCACAGCCGGCCTGAAAGAAACTGTCTCTAGCCAGCTCTCCCACCTCATACACTTTCCTACCCAAGGTGTCTTTTATATCCTGGTCACCCCCTCCCATCTTTCCTGGTACTGTCACCTCTGCTACATTTCTTTCCAAATCCACTATGACACTTGATATGGCCAAGACTCTCAGTCTCCTGTCAGCTCTCCCACCTCATTCACTGTCCCACCCTATGGGTCAATTATATCTGGGTCAGCCCCTGCTGTATTTTCTGGTACCATTCCCTTTGCTACATGTCTTTCCCAATTCACTGTGATGCTTGATATGACCAAAATATTTCAGTTTCCAAGACAAGATGCTGTTTACTAGCCAATCTTCCTTGATGTTCAGATCTTTCAAGATGTCAGTATTTCTCCTCTTCTTTGTCTAAGATATTCTGAGAATCTTTCTATAGCATTTCAGCTCAAAAGCCCCTATTCTCTTTCTTAAGCACTGGGAGATAGTCCATGACTCACATCCGTATGTTGCTACAGGGAAGATGCATGCTCTCAAAATTCTAATTTTGATCTGCTTGCTGGTGCTTAACCATAGACTTTTAATGCTGTTTAATCTTTGCATTGTTATGGCCATCCTCCTTTTAATTTCTGTCAAACAGTCTCCATTGCCATTTATTTAAAGAGCCTAGATATTAAAAGTTTGTGACATTTTCAATTTCTTCATCATTTTTTTGGTGACAGCCAGTTTCTCTCTGTTAACTCTTTGAGTCCCAGTGGGTTTAGCATCACAGGCCCATGGGGTAGTAAAGAAAGTAGTAAAGTTGGTGCATCATGCGTTCATTGGGCTTCTAGGTAGGAACCTATCAACGTATGATGCGTTCCTTGGGACTCAAAGAGTTATTAATAATCAAAATAATTATAATGATAATAGTAATAATATATTAGCTGGTTACTCAGAATGTGTAATTATGTGAACATTTGCTGGCTACTCAGAATGTGTAATTATGTGAACATTTGCTGGTTACTCAGAATGTGTAATTATGTGAACATTTGCTGGTTACTCAGAATGTGTAATTATGTGAACATTAGCTGGTTACTCAGAATGTGTAATTATGTGAACATTTGCTGGTTACGCAGAATGTGTAATTATGTGAACATTTGCTGATTACTCAGAATGTGTAATTATGTGAACATTTGCTGATTACTCAGAATGTGTAATTATGTGAACATTTGCTGATTACTCAGAATGTGTAATTATGTGAACATTTGCTGGTTGCTCAGAATGTGTAATTATGTGAACATTTGCTGGTTATGCAGAATGTGTAATTATGTGAACATTTGCTGGTTACTCAGAATGTGTAATTATGTGAACATTTGCTGGTTACGCAGAATGTGTAATTATGTGAACATTTGCTGGTTACTCAGAATGTGTAATTATGTGAACATTTGCTGGTTACTCAGAATGTGTAATTATGTGAACATTTGCAGCATAACTGTCAGCTTCCCCAAAGGAAAACTAGTTGCTATAGTTGGTCCAGTTGGAGCTGGCAAGTCATCCTTGTTGTCTGCACTTCTTGGAGAGATGGAGAAGCTGCAGGGTCAGGGAAGTATTCAAGTAAGGAGTCAAATTTCTTTGAGAAAATGAAGTTATTACTTGTCAAAACTGATGTGCCAGATTGAGCTGATACTTCTTGACTGGGTTCCAGAGCACCATGTTTGGGGAACAAAACAATAGATCAACTCCTCCTTAACTAGTTTGTCATGAAAGGATTTGCTGCAGTTGGATGTGTTAGGCTGAAAAGTACAGATATCATAGCCTAGCTGTGAGCCATAACTGGCAACTCTGATATTCATTCAGTGACAGTGACAACATACTTTAAGCAGAACACACTTTTCAAAGTGAAACGTTTTTTTGGCAGTTCCAAATTGTGCAACGTCCTCTCTCTACTGTTGCTAATATGTCTAGGGTTGGAAAACAGGCCATCGACTTGTCATCAAACATTGATACTGGGATCACTACTTACATCATATATTCATCTGCAAAGGAAATGTCCTCTTTTCACTGACAGGAGGTCAGTGTCAGCATTCATTCATTGATTCCATTCACTGCTATTTTGTTGTCTGTCAGATGATCAGATACACTGCGCTGTAGGCTGATTGAGTTGTTTCAACTTGCTAATATGCACACTTTCACCCTCACACTAGTGACTTGTTCGAGCACCAGAAACAGAATAATTTGCAGTTCTTTTACTTTTCTAATCATCCGTTCAGTTCCCACACATTATTCTAACATTGCTCAGTTATTCATATGCTGCTGCACAATCATCACACTAAACTCATATTTTCTTTTCTGGCCCATGGCCTTCTTAAGCTCAGCCTCTTACTTATAATTTATGCTAACTAGAGGTTGACCTAATATGTCATAAAGTATATTATTACATAGAGAATAACCAATCACTATTACTGCTGAATTGTTTGGGAATTTAAAATAGATCATTGTTAAAAAGTCATAAATCTATATACCAACACAGAACTTGTGTCTTCAGCCACTGTATGCTGTAGGATTTACTGAGGAGGAGATCCTAGCACTTTTGGACTGAATGATTTGATGTGCAGTGAGGATAATCTGTTGACAGAGTAACCAACGCAAGGCGCAAGGCCCGCAGCTGGGATCAAGCCAGGCACCCCAGCATTACGAAGCACGTTCACAATGCCTAAGCCACAGATGCTGACAATTAGCCTTGCGTTGGTTTCGACAGTGGTATCGAGAAGCCGACTGTCCAGAAAGCATTGGCAAACTATTGGATGTAAATTTGTCTAATAAAACCACAACAGCCAAAAAATGCTTGGGTTGGTTCTGCAATTTCCAAAAGGATACTCAAAAAACTTATTTTGTTTTTTTTTCAACTTACTAACTAAATCTAGATACTTCATTACCATAAACATTTGTAATCTGTTTGTATTAAAATTATTAAATCAGAGATAAAAACACTTGACCTCTATCATCAGATGACTCCACATGTTTTGTTTGATTACTCCATATATGGCATTCATTTGTGATTTATTCTGTCTCACTCTTGTTTTACATTAATCCATTTTATCCTAATAAATGTTTTTAAAGAAATTGACCAATGAGGAGAACTCATTGCCCACATCAAAGCAGACAATCTACATTCTTTGGTCATGGCACTGGAAGAGGAAAACTGAAGTACATCATGATGTTTGGTGGGAAAGCTGGAGGGTAAAGAGCCAGAGGGAAACATCCTGGCATGGAAGATCACTTGTTTCAAAATTGATTGAAAGTACAAGTGACAGAAAGTTGTAGATAGACATAACGACCAACGTCACATGGCATGGCCTCAAAGAAGTAGTTACTTCAACTCCTTCTGCCATATAGCTTTTATTTGAACTCACCATGATACAAGTATTATTGCTAGGAGGTTCAAAGACTTTAGGAAAGAAAAATAACAACTAGCTGGAACTGAGTGAGTTAAATGTGCTCATCATTTTCAGGGTTCACTAGGATATGTGCCTCAGCAAGCCTGGATTCAGAACATGACCTTGAGATCCAACATCCTGTTTCATCAGCCAATGCAAGAGTCACGATACAGAAAAATCATCAAAGCTTGTGCCTTGGAATCTGATATAGAGCTTCTGCCAGGTGGTGAAATGACAGAAATTGGAGAAAAGGTGGGTGTGGGGGGGGGGGGGGGGGGATACATATTGAAGGAATTATTTTGTTAGTTTTGCAGTAAATATGACTGTAATTACTAATTAATGATGCTGCACTCAAGACACATACCTTAGTACTCAGTCTCTCTCTGTGGGAGTTCAAGGGTTTGGATTCAGATTATTCCTGTTGTAAAATGGGTTAGAACTGTCCTCACTGTTGCTCAGTGCAGCCAGTTCCTTGGCTAAAATAACCACTTCAACAGCTATTACATTGAACAGATTGCTTCCTGCATTTATTAAAGTCTCTGTGAAATACCTGCCCTGTGTAACTAGGTCTATCTCTCCACAGAATGGCAAGCTGGCTGCCCAAAACAACACACAAAACATCAACTCTGTAGCTCCAGGGACAGTTCTTAGGAAGTGTAAAAATGTTTAAAACCAGTATCCTGGAACAAGACCACAGTCCTGCCGAAATTTATGCCACTGAATGCTAAGAAGAAGAAGAAGAGTTAAAATTGTTTTTGTGAACTGAGCTGTGCATTCTGTGAAATGAACTTATGACCTTTAGAACACTCCATTTAGGCATGGATAGTCCTTTGAGGGTTGAAGAGCATACATGCAGTTGTTTTGGATTACTTTATTATAATGCACCGCCTGTAATTAGAGTACTCACAACTGACCTCCATTAAAACATTTTCCTATGAAACTATTTCAGAAGGCTAACATGGACACTAAATCCCATGGATAAGCTGGATGAGTTGGCTGAAGAAACACAGTGGAAATAAGTCCAACAGTTCAAAAATAAAGTATTGCATTTCTAAAGTAAAATATTATCTGGTAAGGAATGGATTTACTACGGAGGGGATCCGTGCACTTATGGACGGAATGGTTTGATATGCAATGAGGATAATCTGTCGACTAACTAACTAATATTGTCTGGTACTTGTGTTTGATTTGTAGGGTATCAACCTGTCAGGAGGTCAGAAACAGCGCATTAGCCTGGCTCGGGCTGTTTACCAGGATGCTGATGTCTACCTGCTTGATGATCCTCTCAGTGCTGTTGATGCTCATGTTGGCAAACACATCTTTGAGAAGGTCATTGGTCCAAAGGGAATGATTAGAAAAAAGGTCGGGTTTTTCCTGATGTGGTTCCTAATTTGTGTTGCCATAATGATCATTTAAAAGTTTTTTTTTTTTAATTTTAAACCCTCGTTATAATTTGCAATGTATCACTCTATTAATTTCCTCGATTTAAAAATCCTCTTCCATCTTTTTTTTCATGCTAGTTTTACATAATAACTCTTTTTATATTATCATTTCCTTGAAAGCTGAATAGTAATTTCTAAAATTATTTTCACATTTAAGACAATAATCCTGGGAAGTAAAGGGGGCTGGCATGATATTTACCACATCAAGTGCAGATTGCTCTATACAAATATGTATCTAGCACCATAAATATGATATCATCATGTGCCCTGCCAACTGGCGTAGACGCTCATGCGTCTTCACAGATCATGATCCCTGGTTGCCTGGAATAGCTCTCTTGATGATATCCCTCCATGCCATTGTTTGAGCCCATCCAGCATCACCTCTCTTGGTCTGCCTATACCCTTTTTTCCCACTGATCTTTCCAGTTGTCACAATGTTCTCCAGTGTCTCTCTTCTCATTATGTTGCCAAAGAACAGTGTTTGTCTCTCTTCAATTGTTGTATATAGAGATCTTAAAAGGATGGACAGAAAGGCGACTGCAGGAGATCTCCTCCCTAGCACATCGCTCATTCCCTGTCCTCACTGTCCAAGAACTTTTCGGGCCCGCATCGGCCTCATCAGTCATCTTCGTGCTCATACTTGATGAAAAGAGTGGTCATCATCATCTTGATGGACAACACACACATATATAGAGATCTACTTTCTTTAGCTTCTTTCAAGCAATTGTTGTGAGTTACAATGGCCATCCAAGGTATTCGTAACATTCGTCTCAAAAACCACATCTCTGTTGCTTCCAAATTCTTCTTAATTTGTTCACTGACATTCCAAGATTCGCTGCCATACAGCAGAACAGGTTCTATGTAACATTTTAGCAAACTCTTTCTGACATTAAATGAGAGGGATGTATTTCGTAAGATATTCTTCATTTTGTGACATGCAGCTTTCGCTTGACTTATTCTGCTTTTAATCTCTGTCACACATTTTCCATCTCATGATATGATTGTTCCCATGTTCCCAGATATTTCAATTTATTGACTTAGTGATCTAACCGTTACTTCCATTTTCTTTAATTTCCCTCAAAATTATTTCACTATATATAGAGAAAAAGTCTGGGGATCAGACGCATCCCTGTCTTACTCCTTTCTTAATCTGTTCAAAAGTACCCCATCTGTTTCCCACTTTAATTGCTGCTACTTGGTTCCAGTAAATGTTTTTAATTATTTTGATATTTTTCCTGTCTACATAGATGTCTTCCAACATTTTTATCATCTCTTCATGTTTAACTTTGTTAAATTCTTTGGTGTAATCTATAAGCACAAATATAAAGTCATTTTGTGTGTCCATTGATCTTTCTATCAGTGTTCGTAATGTGTATATTGCATTACTTTTCTCTTTACATTAAATCTGTTTTGCAAAAAACATAAGTGCTTTACATTGTATGTGCATGCAGATGATGTATTGCCAATGAACTTAGTTTAACTTGCCGGTGTAGATTCCAAGGTCCCATTTGAGAAAAGGGAGGAGGAAGAAGAACAGAGCCACTGCTCTCAGCAAGCATGTTGTAAAAGACAATCACCTAATTACTAGTTTTAAAAAAAAATCAGATGTGTTGAGCCAAAATCAAAGCCTAGCTGTAAACCCCAACACAAAAATTGTGAGATAAAAAACACCATCTCCAATAAATATTTCATGCTAGTTATATTATTTGCAGGCTGCTATTTTTTCCCTCTTTCATGCTTGTAAGCCATTTTCCTCTGCACTTTATGCTCCAGTGGAGCATAGGCACTCAACCAACTTGCACGAAATCATCCTATTTTTTACTATTATGTCCAGCTCACCGCATCCTTTCTATCTTATTCCTCTACCTCATTCTGCAATTATCTTCCCAATGTGCTTATTGTGATGTAGGTCATGTTGGGGAAAATACTGAACGTTATTTATTATACAGCAAGAAATATGACTCTCCTTAATGGATGTATGATCCAGTGCAATAAGCCTGTGACTATTGAATACATGCTGGACGTGGACAGCTCTAGAGAACAACGGGGAAGGATTAAACAGTTTATCACAAGATCAGGGGTTGGCATATGAGATGTTAATATATCTTACAGACAGAATTATAGCATCTCAGATCACTTCAAATATCCACAAAGACTGACTACACTATCTGATGAATAATTGTTTGAAAGTACACTTAAAATATCCTGGGAAGTAAAGGTGATCGGCACGATGCTGACCACATCACCCACCAAGTGCTGATGGTCTATAAAATAAAGGGTCCTTTTACATTAAAAATATGTTCAACTTGACAGTCTGTACATCTACAATCTTATACAATTAATATACAAATCATGTAGAATTAAATATTCTTCTTTTTCTGCATTTCTAGCCCCCAGTGGAGCAGAGACCCCCAGCCAACTCAGGCCAAGTTGTTCTATTCTTTGCTATCACATGCAGCTCTCCCCATGTCCTCCCTGTCTTTCTAACCTCATTCTCCAGCTCCCTTCTCCATGTGTTTTTTGGCCTTCCTTTATTCCTATGCCCCTGTGGGTTCCAATGCAAAGACATTCTAGTTATATTGTTCTCTGGTTTTCTCAATGTGTGTCATATCCAACGCCAGCATCTTTTCTTCACCTCTTGGTCCACTGGAGTTTACCTAGTTTTCTCCCAAAGCTCTACATTAGTGATTCTGTCATACCATTTAATTTGCTCTATTCTGCACAGGCACCAGTTAATGAATGTCTGTAATTTATTAGTAATTTCCTTAGGTGTTGTTCATGTTTCCACCCCTTACAAAAGTACTGATTTGACGTTAGAATTAAAAATTTTAAGTTTAGTATTTCTTTTAATTTCTTTTGACCTCCACAAATTCCCTAGTGCTATGAAAGCTCCTCTTGCCATTTATATTCTTATTTTAATATCTCTGTGTTCCCCCATCTTTATCTGCATTACTGCCAAAATAGGTGTACAACTCGGCGTCTTGGAGTGGGGTGCCATTAAGAGAAACAACATTACTATTTGACTGATTTATTCTCATTATCTTTATTTGCCTGATTTATTCTCATTATCTTTGTCTTTCCTAACACAATTGATAAGCATTACTGAAATAAATTAAAAATATATCCCAGTTATAACCCAGAGGAGTTGAACAGGATCTTGTTGATTACAGTATATCATTATCATATTAGATTGTATTTATTTCGGTGTACTAGAGATACAGCATGGAAGACAGAATACAAATTTGCTGAGCACAAGCCATCTGAGTCAACGAAGACACACAATGCCCACTGTATAATGAAATTAAGTAGAAAATAAGATCATCAAACTAAAAAGAAAGAACGAATGAACCAACAAACTTTATTTTCAAAGGGTTACAAATTAGGCACGCAGGCCTTCTTACATTCGGCCCTTCCAAACTCTCATCTTTCACACAGCAGTTGTATTTCATCAATAAAGCATGTTATGTTCATGTAATAAAATGCGTAATATGAATATTAGGTCAAAAACAAAAGCATGGGTGGTAAAATATGTGCGCACGCTCGCGTGCGAACGCACCCACCCACATACACACGCAAACCCCATTCACTCACACACACACACATAGGCACCCAATACACATTTACATCCACATACATACAAACATGCACACACATACATACGAACATGCACACATACACACACATGCACACACACATACATACATATATAAATACATGCATTTATAAATACATACATACATACATACAAACATACATATACATACATACATACATACATACATACACACATACATACATACATACATACATACATACATACATACATACATACATACATACATACATACATACATACATACATACATACATACATACATACATACATACATACATACATACATACATACATACATACATACATACATGCATGCATACATATATTACATACATACATACATACATACATACATACATACATACATACATACATACATACATACATACATACATACATACATACATACATACATACATACATACATACATACATACATACATACATACATACATACATACATACATACATACATACATACATACATACATACATACATACATGCATGCATACATATATTACATACATAACATTACATTAAAAGAGGAAATTTGTGGATGGGTGGGGCCAAGAATATTATTCAGCAGACATGCTCTCTTGAGGGCATAAAACCTGGTAAGGAATGGTACAAGTGCTAACAAAGGGCTGTATGACTGTTTCTGTTTGCATCCAACTAGACAGAAAAGGCAGACGTGAGAAGCTTGTAGGATTCTTGGGCTTTCACCTTGACTACAAATAGTCTGACTATGGAGGTCATGTTGGTGAATAAAGCAATAACATGGCTGGAGACACAAATGTTTATCCCTGCATGTTTTCCTCTGCGACTCATTGAGTCTGCTCAGACAGAGATGGGCTGAGTCTGAAGGCAGTGGTTGGAGTCCTTGAGGCGGTCAGGGCTGACACATATCAGTTTCATATTCATGCCAGGGCACACAGGTGTGCAAGGAAATGAGCAAGCTGATAGGCTTGCAGGTAAAGTTACAATGATAGACAGACATGCCATGGACAATGTTTATATAACTGAATGCTCTACTAGAAGTGAGACATTAGCAAGAAACAAGTAATGACTGTGAATCTGCAACCATGACCAGACTGCAAAAACAGCATGTTAAAAGGGCTGTGGCCAGACAAGAGCACTCAGGAAGCCAAAGAAGAATAAGAAATCAGCACAGAACTGGTGTCGTGAGCTGCTACATGCTGCAGGGTTTATTGAGGTGGGGATCTGAGCAGCTATGTACTGAATAGTTTGATGGGCAGTGAGGATTATCTGTCGACTGGCTGAAGTTTAAATTATTGCTACTATCTCATAGAAATCAAAATGCTGGTACTACAGTACTTGGCATCTCAGAATTGATGCTCCAGCCAAGTATACAAGATATTCCAACTTCTGAGTAGATGCAGGTGACTTATTAGCTACAACCTGTAATTTTATAATTGGCTTTAATACACAAAATGCTGTCTACATTTAGTGAGGGCGGCTATGTGACTTAAAGGTTAGTGAAATCGTTTCACATTCTAATGTTTAACATACCAGTGTTTGATTTCTGCAGCTGGCTGTTGAGAAAAAATACTGTTGTTCTTGTGGTTTCGAGATGGTGGTATGAGAATCACATTGTGCGTGAGATTGAGGCCTAATCACTTAATATTGACATGAACAACAATGGGTGCAGATAACCTCTTTTCTCGGGATGGTACACATTTGATTTTAGAGCTACACTTGTTTTTGTTTCTGCCCTTTGAAAATAATGGCTCCATTAAAAAAAGGCGCCATGGTCTGGTGGCTAGAGCGTCGCCTGCGGGTCAGAAGGTCATCAGTTTAGGTCCTGATTGAACCAGGCTTTTTTTTTCTTGAAAAATGACCTGGGCTCCCAGGTCGACCCCGCCTTGAGTGGGTACCAGGTGCAGTCCCAGGAAGTAAAGGTGGCCAGCATAATGTTGACCATATCACCCACCAAGTGCCGATTGGTCTATAAAATATAGGTCTAGCCCTATACGTCTTAAATTGTGGAAGAGGGTATTTTACTTTACTCTTTACTTTACTATAAAAAAACAACTAAAGATTGAAGGAGACTAGTGTAAGAGATTTGCAACTTACCTTTACTCATTGTTTGCTACTGTCTCTTGGTACTATCTTTTAGATACAATTTTTTACTCTTGTGTTGATGTTGACTTGTGTATTGTACTACTTGTAGACAAGAATTCTGGTTACCCATGGCATTCACTGGCTCCCTCTGGTGGACCAGATCGTAGTCATGGACCAAGGTCAGATAACTGAGCTAGGAACTTATGAACAGCTGATGAATCACAATGGACCCTTTGCCCAGTTTGTGAAAACATATCTTCTGGAGCATGAGGATGAGGAGATAGATGATCCTGATGGTAAGTTTCATGTAAACACCTCAGTGTGAGTTTCATGTGACCACCTCAGTGTAAGTTTCATGTGACCACCTCAGTGTAGGTTTCATGTGACAACCTCAGTGTAAGTTTCATGTGACCACCTTGATGTAAGTTTCATGCGATCACCTCAGTGTAAGTTTCACATGACCACCTTGATGGTAAGTTTCATGTGAACAACTCAGTGTAAGTTTCATGTGATCACCTCAGTGTAAGTTTCATGTGACCACCTCAGTGTAAGTTTCACGTGACCACCTTGATGTAAGTTTTATGTGACCACCTCAGTATAGGTTTCATGTGACAACCTCAGTGTAAGTTTCATGTGATCACCTCAGTGTAAGTTTCATGTGATCACCTCAGTGTAAGTTTCATGTGATCACCTCAGTGTAAGTTTCACGTGACAACCTCAGTGTAAGTTTCATGTGACCACCTTGATGTAAGTTTCATGTGATCACCTCAGTGTAAGTTTCATGTGACCACCTCAGTATAAGTTTCACTTGACCACCTCAGTGTAAGTTTCATGTGACGACCTTGGTGTAAGTTTTATGGGAACACCTCAGTTCAGTCTGTGACTGAGAACTACTGGGCTAGAGGTTCTGTCTGTGATTGAGAACTACTGGACTAGAGTTAGGTCTGTGACTGTGAACTACTGGGCTAGAGGTTGAGTCTGTGACTGAGAAACACTGGGCTAGAGTTAGGTCTGTGACTGAGAAACACTGGGCTAGAGGTTCAGCCTGTGACTGAGAACCACTTGACTAGAGTTAGGTCTGTGACTGAGAACCACTTGACTAGAGTTAGGTCTGTGACTGAGAAACACTGGACTAGAGTTAGGTCTGTGACTGAGAACCACTTGACTAGAGTTAGGTCTGTGACAAAACTACTGGGCTAGAGGTTCAGTCTGTGACTGAGAACCACTTGACTAGAGTTAGGTCTGTGACTGAGAACCACTTGACTAGAGTTAGGTCTGTGATTGAGAAACACTGGACTAGAGTTAGGTGTGTGACTAAGAACCACTGGGCTAGAGGTTCAGTCTGTGACTGAGAACCACTTGACTAGAGTTAGGTCTTTGACTGAGAACCACTTGACTAGAGTTAGGTCTGTGACTGAGAACCACTGGACTAGAGTTAGGTCTGTGACTGAGAACCACTTGACTAGAGTTAAGTCTGTGACTGAGAACCACTTGACTAGAGTTAGGTCTGTGACTGAGAACCACTTGACTAGAGTTAGGTCTGTGACTGAGAAACACTGGACTAGAGTTAGGTCTGTGACTGAGAACCACTGGGCTAGAGGTTCAGTCTGCGACTTAGAACTACTGGGCTAGAGGTTCAGTCTGTGACTGAGAACCACTGGGCTAGAGGTTCAGTCTGCAACTGAGAACTACTGGGCTAGAGGTTCAGTCTGTGACTGAGAACCAATGGGCTAGAGTTCAGTCTGTGACTGAGAACCACTGGGCTAGAGTTCAGTCTGTGACTGAGAATTACTGGGCTAGAGGTTTAGTCTGTGACTGAGAACCACTGGGCTAGAGTTCAGTCTGTGACTGAGAATTACTGGGCTAGAGTTCAGTCTGTGACTGAGAATTACTGGGCTAGAGTTCAGTCTGTGACTGAGAACTACTGGGCTAAAGGTTCAGTCTGCGACTGAGAACTACTGGGCTAGAGGTTCAGTCTGTGACTGAGAACCAATGGGCTAGAGGTTCAGTCTGTGACTGAGAACCAATGGGCTAGAGGTTCAGTCTGTGACTGAGAACCAATGGGCTAGAGGTTCAGTCTGTGACTGAGAACCAATGGGCTAGAGGTTCAGTCTGTGACTGAGAACCAATGGGCTAGAGTTAAGTCTGTGACTGAGAACTACTGGGCTAGAGGTTCAGTCTGCGACTGAGAACTACTGGGCTAGAGGTTCAGTCTGTAACTGAAAACCAATGGGCTAGAGGTTCAGTCTGTGTTTAGTATTCTTTGTGTGATCGGCACAGTTGTGGAATTAAAATAAACATTGTATTTCCAGCATACTTAATTATCTTTGCCAGCATCTTCGGCTTGGGCGTGGCGAACACGCTTCGTATTACCAGGGTGCCGGGTTTGATCCCAGCTGCAGATGATTAGGCAGCAGAATAACTAGCCTTGGTTTCAACAGCAGTACCAAGAGCTGCCCATTTTTAAAGCAATCGCAAACTACTGAATGTAAATTTGCCTAGAAAAACCACAACAGCCAAAAAATGCTGGGGCTGGTTCTGCAACATCCTGTAAAGGATACATAACTAACTTTTTACTTATCTTTCATGAGGGGTAGTGGGTCCATTTCTTGTTTTTTTTTTCCTCTTTTTAAAGAGGTCCCTGTGAGGCTTACTATTCCCACTCACTGTGTTTAAATCATCATTCATTGGTTTCAGTGCAAATGTTGAAAGAGCAAGTTTTGGAGCGTGTGACTTCTGTGGTGTCAGATGATGAAAGTCAGCAGCTTAGACGACGCAGGTGGGAGTTTGTTTACGGGGTTTGATTTAGAATTTTCAGAACTTGAATGACAAATAATCTCGGCATTGAGGAGAATTGTCACATAAATAGCATCCTGTTATGAAAGCTGAGCTATTTTGGCTATTTTTATAGAACTGGGATAGGCAAGATCATATTGTTTATCTTAATTTTGCCTAATGCCTGCTTTTTTCCCTCCCCCTCTGTCACAGCCCTCCATTAAATAAAAGGTTAGCTGTGTAGATTTGAGTATGTTAAACCTCACGGTGGCCTGCAAAGAACGATGATGGAGATATAGGTTTAGAGAAAATGAGGCAGATGAAGACCTCCCTGAATGTGGATCCAGGACATTGAAGATGGATTGGCTGTGCAACCACATAGAGCTGGAGAATTGGCTAGAGAAAGAGAAACTTTCAGGCAAGCCTTGATGAGAGCGATACTCTATTATGGACCGCCTGATGTTGAACTTGAATAATAGTGAAAGCCAGGTAGTACTAGCTTGGTCATCAGAGATTCTTCCCAATTCCACTATCTAATGTAACAAACATTCATGCCGATGTCAATACAAGATGACCATTCCCAAATAAAAGCTCAGCCTTAGATGTTACCAACAAGTGTTGTGGTTCAGTGGCTAGACCATTTTCCAGCCAGCTGATAATCATATGGTCAAATCCTCATCACAGCAAAAATTGTTTTAAAACTGAATTTGGTTCCCTGGTTGGGGTAAAAGAATATAATCTTCTTCTTCTTCTTCTTCTCATTCACCGGCTGTAAACTCTGGCAGAAAGTTCTGGCTGCTTGTACACCTCTGGACATTAGTCTTGTTCCAGAACCTGAGTGTTGCATGCACATCTGTTTAACAGATCTGACTTAATTATATGCAGATTGTTGGTTCCTGGCCTCTCAGGCAGATGCACTCTGACTTCAAAGGAAGCCCCAATTGGTCAACTTAGTTGGGAAGGCTGTGGGTCTATTCTTGTTTTCCCCACAGTGGGGCCCTGGAACCCACACGGGGTGGTACTATGTAATGTTTCCAGAAGTAAAGGTTACTGACATGAAATTAATAACGTTACCTATTATAGTTTATGGTTCTCATTTTTTGTGGAAAAATTAATAGACCCACTATCCCTAACAAGCATGTCATAAGAGGCAGAAAGGTGCTGAAAATAGAAAGAACAGAAGATAGACAAAGAGATTATTACTTGGCTGAGACAAAGAGATTATTACTTTGCTGGTTTGGGGAAAGAGAATAATGTTGTAAGCATTCTATCTGTGAAACATGCATGCTGTGTGCATGTTGCTGTGTTTTTTAAAATGGTACTCAATCAATGGTATTGTGCTATTGTCCCCTATGTGTCACAAACATTGCTGCACACTTTTTTTTCAATACATTTTCATTAACTACATGTTAGATCCTTGTCTGACCATCACGAAGGACATCACAAGTCAGCGGAAGCTATGCAGATAAGTCAGAACTCAGTAGTATCCTCAGTGTCTGTACAGGATTTGGCTGTGATAAAACCAGATAATGTTGGCGGCAAAAATCACAGGTTGATTGAAGAAGAGACATCAGAGGAAGGAAAGGTTAGATCATTTTTCATGAAATAATCATTTCTGCAGTCACTGGATGCAAATTTTAGCAGTGAGGATCAAAAGTATTCGCCAGTGTTGAATGTTGAATTAGGAATCGACATCACAGCACTTGGGACACTCCCGTAAGTGCTCCGTCCCCCCATCTTCAGCAGCAAGCGAAGAGTTAAAATTCTGATGGTACCAGTAATGGTCTGATTGTATATCCGTCTGGCCTCTCCCCTGAAAGTCAAACGTCGGCCAGATTTCCTTGCAACCCCTCGCAGTGCCATTCTCCTCAGACCATAATGATCTATCTGTGCCTCGGCACTGTTCACTTGCTCCCAAAGGGCCCTCACAACATCCAGCTTGTCATACATCAGTTCACCACCAAGTGGTGTAGAACCAGCCAGTCTATCTGCCTGCTCATTTCCCAACACACCGGCATAACCTGAAGAAAATATGTAATGCATGCTAACGACCTGGGACATTTGAAGTGATAAGTATTTGCCATAAAAAAAGAAAACAGTTTTCTGACTGACAATTAAACACTAAGAAATTCTAAATTCCTAATAATTTCACCTAATTCATAAATTAGTATTTGTGAATGAATTTATGTTGGGGTGACTTATAGACATGGCTTCTGTAGAGAGCCTCCATGTTCCAGCAGCTAGATGCTCACCTGCAGATCAGAAGGTCATGGGTTCAAGTCCTGAAGGGGGCAGAAATTTTTTCAACAATGACCTGGCTCCTAGGTTGACCTTGTCTTGAGTGGGTATGAGGTATGATCCTAGGAAGTAAATCCTGGCGAGGTCTGACCACATTACCCACCAAATGCTGCTTGGTCTATAAAATATAGGTCTAGCCCTATATACCCTAAAGGCGAGGATAAGTGTCCTTTACTTCACTTTGATTTAAGATTACAGAGTTTGACTGAAATATGTAGATAATTATTTTTACAATGTTAGGAATACCAGCAGTGTTATACTTTTCCATGATAACATATTTAATTTTAAAATAAAGAACTTAAAACATAATTGTAATAGTCTCTTAAAATCTTTTATAAAAATAGCAGCAATATCATAGAGTTTTTACACTGAGCTAAGTTCCCTCCAATTAAAAAAGAAAGAAACAAAACTGATAATTCCACAGACACTTAAATCTTTCAGTGCCAAACAATACACCGTATGTTTCTTGGTCATTTCAAAGACTATATTTTGTTGTTGCTGTCTTATGTCACAAACAAATGTTGTATAAACACTTTGTACCTGAATTATAAGTTTAACTGTTTCTGTCCCTGTGTGTCTCTGTTGAACACCTTCAGATTCAAGTATTTGTTGTTTTTTAATCACAACTTCTCGGGATAAGTGAGTTAAAGCAACACCTATTTAAGACTTCTTCTTCAGCATTCCGAGCCCTTGAGGCTCATTGCTGCAGATATCACCTGCCTCCATTCATCTCTCTGGTTGGTCTTCTCTTTCTAGTTAGTAACACCAAGTGTTTGCAGGTCTGTCTGGATATTATCTTTCCATCGTCTTTTAGGTCTGCCTCGTGGTCTATGACCATTCATCTCCCTCATGTATACAGTTTTTATTTCTCTGTACCTATTTAAGACGGAAGAGTTAAAACAAATGGATAGATTCAAACTGTCATATTGTTTGAAGACATCATTGAACAACAACTTTAAACAATTCAATAGATATTTTATGCATGGATCAGAAATGATCCAACTGAAACATCATAATTTACATCTGTTATAATATTAAACCTAGGGATTCATTAAGTATAATGTATTAAATGATAAAAGAAAGTATTCATAAATGTATAAACTGAAAATCAGAAACAATGAGTGGAAAAATGCATTTCTTCAATATTTTTTTTTTTTTCAAATATTTGAAGGAAGAACTGTCTCAGAAGTTTCTAAATAAAAAAAAAACTATCTACTTCTAGCTGGGATCACTTTTTACAACAATAAGAAAATAAACCTGACTAAAATTAGTTAGTTAGTTAGCTAGTTGGATTATCATCAATGCACTCCAGACATGTCCATAGGTGCTCAGAACCTTCCCTTAGTATAAACCCCAGCGTCCAGTGGCTAGTCCTCTGATGTGCATCTGGTGTTTTGCTATGCCGATCTTAACTCCCAAAGTAGTAGGTGACGCTAATTATCCGTAATATTTGTGTGTTGGCTTTGTGGGTTGGCTTTGTGGGTTGACTGTGATGTGGGAAATGTTGGTTGGCCTGTGGAGAGAAAATGTGGGCTGAATATAGCTGTTGGATGGGGTCATGACCCAAAGAAAAAAAAAGTTCGTAAAAGCATGAGCGATATCAGATTGATCCGGTGTTTGATGGTTGGAGGCCCCTAACCCCTCTATCGATTTGTATTGTTTAAAGAATAGGAAGCGAAAACTCTCTCCAGATGTTTCTCTAGGCGGCGCCTCTGTCTTGACAGACATGAATGTGTTTCGAAGATCAGAGACTGTTTATCAGATTACTAGCCGACTCATTCCTGAGTGACCATGGTACTTACGATAACATTGGTTTCAGATGTCACTAAGCGAATAATGATTATGGCGAGACATATTTTGCCCAGTCTTGTAATTAGACTAATACTATTTCTATTTTGACGTCAGCTATGTTGTCATTGTAACAGTTCATTAATTCACTCGGTTTGTCTATGTACAATTTCTTAGTCTTATCTGAGCCAACTTGAAGTTTTCAGCTCTCGCAAGAATACTTTTACTTGTTCAAGACAGTGGCGCTGTCTAGAGAAACATCTGGAGAGAGTTTTTACTTTGTATTCTTTAAACAATACAAATGGGTAGAGGGGCTAGGGGCACCCAACAATCAAACACCGGACCAATCTGATGTCGCTCCTGCTTTTCCAAAAAATTGTTCTATGGGTCACGACCCCATCAATAGCTATATTTAACCCACATTTTCTCTCCACAGGACAACCAACATTTCCCACATCTCATTTAACCCACAAAGCCAACCCACGAATACTACGGATAATTAGTGGCTCCTACCACTTCCCAAGTCTATCATTCTGGTGAGTTATGTGGATTCACTGCTCCCCAAAGTCCTCCTCCTTTCCCATTTCTCTGAGAGCATTAATAATATTAGCATGATCCATAGGCTGAACGTCGGTAGTGATAAACTGACTAAAATATCCTGGCTAAATGTTTAAGAAGTTAAACTCCCAGGTGGGAAACCCAGGTGTGAATCCTTGGTCTACCTGTCTGTATTCTGTGGCACTTTTTTTTAATAGATTGGGAGGGGGGGGGGAGGGGCGTAATAGACCTACTGCTCCCAAACAAGCAACTCATAAAAGTCGACCAATTAGGGATGTTTCCTTCAAAGTCTGAGTGCATCTATCTAAGCAGTGAAAAACCAATAGTCTTCATGCAGATAAACCAGATCTGTAAAACGGATGTGCACACTAAATTCAAGTTCCAGAATAAGATTAATGTTTACAAGCAGACTGACAACAAAAATTTTCCACCAGAGTTTAAAGGTAGTCAATGCTAGAAGAAGAAAAAGAATCTTCGGTAAGGTTTTACGGTTTTCTGTCAGGCAAAAATAAAATCCTACCCTGTAGTCCATGGTGACTGCAACAGCTATGCCGCCATAAACAGTCCATGGTGACCGCACCAGCCATGCGGCCGTAAACAGTCCATGGTGACTACAACAGCCATGCTGCCATAAACAGTCCATGGTGACTACAACAGCCATGCGGTCGTAAACAGTCCATGGTGACTGCACCAGTCATGCTGCCATAAACAGTCGGTGGTGACTGCACCAGTCATGCGGCTGTAAACAGTCCATGATGACTACACTAGCTATGGGGCCATAAACAGTCCGTGGTGACTACACCAGTCATGCGGCCGTAAACAGTCCATGGTGACTACACCAGCCATGTGGTTGTAAACAGTCCATGGTGACCGCACCAACCATGCGGCCGTAAACAGTCCATGGTGACTGCACCAGCTATGCGGCTGTAAACAGTCCATGGTGACCGCACCAGCTATGCAGCCGTAAACAGTCCATTGTGACTGCACCAGCCATGTGGCCGTAAACAGTCCATGGTGACTGCACCAGCTATGCAGCCGTAAACAGTCCATTGTGACTGCACCAGCCATGTGGCCTTAAACAGTCCATGGTGACTGCACCAGCCATGCGACCGTAAACAGTCCATGGTGACTGCACCAGCCATGTGGCCGTAAACAGTCCATGGTGACTGCACCAGCCATGCGACCGTAAACAGTCCATGGTGACTGCACCAGCCATGTGGCCGTAAACCCTTAGACTCAAAGACTTCCTTGTCTACATCACATGTCATAAATATAGTCAGTAATGATGCTAATAGTTAATTCAATATTTATCTAATACAGTAATCCAAAATATATCTAACACAGAAAGAAATATTTGCTTCATACTCGGTTCATTATCTTCAGGTGAAGACTGCAGTTTTATTGGCATTTTTTCGAGCTTTTGGATATGTTTCCACAACTGTAGTTCTGATGTCCGTGTTATTGTTCAATGGTTTCAATGTGGGATCAGGAGTCTGGCTTTCTGAATGGACCGACGACCCATTCCTGAAAAATGAGAACAATTCAGGAACGGACTCATATACTTCCAAAACATATATGTACCTTGGAGTCTATACAGCTCTGTCCCTGTTGCAAGGTCTGTGTTGATGAGTTTGTTTGTTTTAAACAATGTTGATAGTTTTATGCAGGGCATTTTTTTCTAGAAAAAGGTGTCAGTAGTTACCATAAAGTGCCTTAAAAGATACTGGTACTCATTACAAAGTGTTTATTACGACAGCACTGAAAAAGTAAATATGCCCAAAAGAATGTCAGTACTGCCATTGCACACTGCCAAGAAGATAAAAGGATTGGTTTTATTAGCTGAATTTATTTCACATGACATGAACATTTTAGTAGACTATTTTATGTCCTAATACTTATATCAATACACCTCCACAACCCTAATTGGTCAAGGGCTATGTTATGTTTGTTACAGTTCAATTATATGAAGGATTCGTCTTGTTCAGTTATCATATCTGGACATTTTGGTAATACATAAAGTAAAAAGAATTGTCCCAGTTTTGCACTTTGAGACATTTAGTGCCAGCACATTAATAAGGCAGTCAGTACCAAATGAGGTAACTTTTGCCTCCTGGAAATTTCATGGTTGCCATTTTGGTCAATTTTGAAAATCAGTCTTGATGAGGATTCTAATTTTTTCCACCAGACAAGCCTAGTTAAGTCAAGAATTGACATGCGTGGCAACTAGTGTGTTACCTTAACTTCTACTTTGGTAAACATACATGCAAGTCTTTTGTTTATGGCATCTATCCAATGGTATAGAGTACCAGCACCTCGTTTAGGCATTAATTTTTTTTCCAGAGCTTCTTTATTGTGAGTACACACACCTTTTAGAACACTGGGGAGAAAGGGGGGGGGGGAGGAGAGGGGGCTGCAGGCCATAAAATATAGAATAATGCATGCAAAATATCTTTGTCAGTTAAACTGAGAAAGATACTTGTACAAAGTTTATGGAGTCAGTCATCTATATTAATAAAATGTTAATTTTCCTATCTTGTTAGCTAAAAACTCGGAAACTATTGAACCGATTGCTTTCAAATTTGCACACAACGTTGGCTTTGACTGCAAGCGTGATTTTTTATCACAAAATCGCAAAAACTACGAACGACGTAGCTCCAGCAACGGTCAAATCATTATTTGTTTCGTTGCCGGCCCAGATTTGTTTTTATGTGATCGGCTATATTTGACTGCTGAGCTCTTATTGAACTTTGCATTATTATATAATTTCATTTCCACTATTTGCTTGAGTGTTTGGTAGCGTAGTTGGTAGATATTCTGCCTATTATGCAGGTGACCCACGTTCGATTCCTCGCTAGGTGATTTAATTTTTTTTCTTTAGCACTTAACTGGGCTGCTGGCACGTTGTGTTGTGGTTTATGGCTAGGCTTTGATATCTACGCCTTTTTTGGTTTTGGGGTTTACAGCTAGCCTGCGACAGTGGCGACATAATGCTCAATGGTCATATCACATGTAATCATCATTCGCTCTTGAGAGGGCCGTTTGCACATTGTGTTGTGGTTTACAGCTAGGCTGCGATATCTGACCTAAACTCTTCAGTCATAGGTAGTTTAGTTGTAAGTATGTCATCCTTCACTTGGGTGACCGGTGATCGATTCCCTGCTGGGTGATAATTGTTCTTTTCCCCCTAAAAGGTTGGTTGCCACGTTGTGTTGTGGTTTACAGCTAGGCTGCGATATCTGCGCCTTTCGCCCAAAGACATCTGATTTCAGTTAAGTCCTAATTAGCCTTCCCGCGACGCTTCTCGATCAAAAACTATTTGGCGATGCCAGAAACTGTTAACTAAGACGGCTTACAGTCCAGTTTAGTTTGGGTGGACACGGATGTCAATATAGTTAAAAATAATTCCCTCGGAGAGGGAGAGATGACAGGTGCGGAGTATTTTTCTCCGCTATTCGTGAGTATAGTGTACTTTTCACTGTGGGTTCCATCACTGGTTAAGTTTTTTTTTTCCTATGTCCGGGTTTAAAATCAAACTAAATAGTCCGTGGCGACAGCATGCGACGCTAACTCCTCTTTTCTACACCAACCTACACAGACTGTAGTGACAGTTTTTGTTGTTGTTGTGATGGTGGTGGTGGTTGGGGTTGCAGTAGTACTGGTACTGGATGGGTGATGTGGTAGCTATTACACTGGCTACATTTACTTCTCTGTACAAGTTAATGCTACCTATTTAAGTCTGGTGGACATGGATGCAAAGCTAAATTTAGTTACAATATTTCGTTACACAGTGACTTTCCCATCCTTTGGAGAAGATGATATGATTGGGGGGGGGGGGGGGGGGTGTTTATGCCGGACACAGTTAGCTGAGAAAGCTTAAAATATTATTTTAAAGTTCTCATTTCTTAACTATTTCTATTTTAATAATTTCGCCATGAATGATTTTTCAGTCCTTCGGAGAGGGAGATATGACTTTGCCAGGTGATGATTTTTCAATCTTTGGGAGAGGGACATATGATTGGGGGAGCGGGAGGGGGGGGGGGTGTTGCCAGACACCGTTAGCTGAGAGAGCTTAAAATATTTTTTTAATGTCCTCATTTCTGAACTATTTCAATTTTAATAATTTCGCCAGGTGATAATTTTTCAATCCTTCGGAGAGGGAAATATGACCTCGTCAAGGGGAGAGGAAGGGGATATGACAGACACTGATAGCTAAGAGCTATTTTCTTTCCTCTTCATTTCACCATTCTGGGCCACAGCAACGCATGGCCGGGTACAGCTAGTGATTATATAAATTAACAATCAGTATGTTAAAAAGATTTTACTTAGAAGCTTTACAGATGTGGCTTCATAATAAAATTGTGAGAAACTTTACAGATGTAGTTTGATAGTAAAATTGTGAGAAACTTTACAGATGTAGTTTGATAATAAAATTGTGAGAAACTTTTCAGATGTTGCTTCATAATAAAATTGTGAGAAACTTTACAAATGTGGCTTCATAAAAAAATTGTAAGAAAATTTACATATTTGGTTTCAGAATAAAATTCTGAGAAAACACTCAACAGAAAATATTTTAATGAAGATGCCTTGAAAAAAAGAAACTTACTGCTCTATGGAACTCATTTAGAGAATCCATTTCATTGGGAAAAATCATGAAGGGATTATTGAAATGTCATGATAATAGAGGCATGAAGACTATTGAAAAGATACTAACCAACTCATCAATGTGGAATGAAGCAACATAAGTAAAAGAAATTATTGGCTACATGTGAGCTAATGGACTGTGGACAAAGATGGCAACAAATTGTATTTAGTGTGATCTACAGGAGCATTAAAATACATTTTTGTTTTTATTTCTAGCAATTTACAATGGTTGAGAGTTGCTTTATTTTAACTATTCTACTACCTCAAATAATATGAACATGGCTGGCTGGTTCGGCTAACTTCAACTGACAGTGATATGAATAATCTCTGGTTTAACAGTTTGATTGTTTTTGTCTACTTCCAGTGGCTGCCAATTGTGTGTTTGTTTTGCTGGTGTATGTGCAGTTTGTTGTTGCTTCCCAGCGCCTGCATAACAGCATGTTGAATACTATATTGCATCAGCCAATGACCTTCTTTGATACAACACCACTAGGCAGAATTCTGAACAGGTTAGAAATGTCATCACTAGTCTTCTTCTTCTTCTTTATTTTCTTCTTCTTCTTCTTCTTCTTCTTCTTCTTCTTCTTCTTCTTCTTCTTCTTCTTCTTCTTCTTCTTCTTCTTCTTCTTCTTCTTCTTCTTCTTCTTTTCTTCTTCTTCTTCTTCTTCTTCTTCTTCTTCTTCTTCTTCTTCTTCTTCTTCTTCTTCTTCTTCTTCTTCTTCTTCTTCTTCTTCTTCTTCTTCTTCTTCTTCTTCTTCTTCTACTTCTTCTTCTTCATGTTCACGAGCTGTAAACTTTGACAGAAATTTCTGGTTGTTTTTTCACTTCTGGACTTTTATCATGTTCCAGAACCAAACTTTTTTTTTTAAATTCGTTTTATAGATAGGGACATCAGGATTTTTGGGGAACTAATAATAGAAGGTTGTGATATAGAAGATTATTGCTGAACTAATGTCAGCAGATTGGGATGTGACGGATTTTTAATGAACTTCTGTCAGAAGTGATGAAGAAGATGACACATTTTTGTTATATAGAGAATAATTAAATGATAGAACATTTTATGAATAACCTTTCCTTTCAGATTTTCTCGGGATGTCGATGTCTTAGATGTGGGTATGTCCCGGCAGGTGCGAATGTGTTTACAAACTCTCTCTACCATCATCTCGGTTGTTGTGGTGATTTCATACACCACTCCCATCTTCCTTGCAGTTGTGATTCCAATTCTGATTCTCTACGTTTTCTTCCAGGTGAGTCCAGATGTCTGTGTTTTTTTCCAGGTGAGTCCAAATGTCTGTGTTTTCTTCCAGGTGAGTCCAGTTGTCTATGTTTTCTTTCAGGCTAGTCAAATTGTGTATGTTTTCTTCCAAGTGAGTCCAAATGTCTGTTTTCTTCCAGGTGAGTCCAATTGTCTATGTTTTCTTTCAGGCTAGTCAAATTGCCTATGTTTTCTTCCCAGGCGAGTCCAATTGTAACATACTTGTAGATTATAAGTGTCCCTAATCAGTTCTACTTCTCATTTGATGTGATATCTCTTTATGGCACTCTTTCAAGTAGATTGACAGTTTCTGATGCAGGGGATTCCAGACCACTCCGGCACACCAGGTAATGACAGAGCTGACAAGCTGGCAAAGAAAGGAGCAACACAAGAACAACCACCTACAGCGACAACCCTACAGACAGCAAAATCACTTATAAGAGCTATAAACAAAGAGACTTGGTTTACTAGATGGGCCATGAGAGACACTGGAAGAGAGGTTTATAGACATATGGCTGGCCGTGATCCTAATGACAGCAATAACCATCTAACAAGAAGGGACCAGGCCACCATCTTCAGACTTAGAACACAACATACTCCACTCAGTGGACATCTAAACAGAATACAGCCACAACACTCCCCAGAGTGCCAGCTATGTAACTACCCCTATGAAACTGTTGAACACCATCTCTTTGAGTGCCCAAAACTCAGCGAGACTAGAAGAATGCTTCTCCCTCCGAGACCAGACAAGTGGAACACCTTGTACAGAGGAAAAGAACAGCTTGTGAAAACATGCAAATTCCACAACATGGCATTGGGCCAAAGGGCGAAAGCTCATGCACCGCTGGATCGATAACAACAACAAAAACAACAACATGTCTTAATATCCCATTGATCACAGGAATGTATGTATTATCGCACTGTCGTATGGCAGTTTTGTCGCGCACCTTTACTTACGGATTATTTTCACAAATCCCTCAGGTGCTCTGAGACAGGAGCGTTTTGAATGGTGGCTCTCGTTCGTCTAGAGGCCTAACCCTCGGTTCAAACTTTCCATTCAACCTGTCTCAGGAATGAGGTGACTCGAGCTCTGACTCCACAGGGTTACTATGAACTCTTGGGTACCTCTCGGCCAGACGTCCCCATTACTAAATTGCCCCCAGACTGGTAAACAATGTAACACAGTCAAATATGTTAACAACAGTGAATATGACAAGACGTGAATACCTTTCTGACTACGACAATTAATTCACCAACAGTAAACCTTTCGAAGAACAGAACGTCTTGTGAACTAAAACTTCGATGTATTCAATACTTCATAACACGAAAGATCAAAAGTAGCACGAAGAACTAGACTGATTGTTCAATTCTCTGAAGAATAAAGAATAGAGAAAAAGTCTTTCTACAAAGCTACATCTTTTTCCGGAATCATCCTTGCATGGAGGTATGAGACAAATTATGAAGGCACATCTGGAATCAAGCCGCCACAGAATGTTACTTTGACTTATCTGGTTGGATCCTGCAGCTCCTCAGGGTGCCGGAAGATGAAACTCTGCAACGTCTCACTTCTCAGAAGATCTCCGCACAATAGATAATACCTCTGGAATTGATTATAGGACAATCAACTCCCCAGAGACGGGTAGATGTAGACTTTGCACACAGTCCACATATTCAGTAATGGTTGAACAACACACGTCAGTTGCTTCCCTGGTTTTGGCTGGTGGAAGAGCACGACTACGCCACGGACGCTTGTTGGATCTTCAAAAATCCTGAAATTAACAAGGCAACACACATGAGCGAACCGTACCCAATGCACCTAGTTAATCACTATCTTCACCACCTCCACATGCTCAGATATAATTGAGGCTAGTCCAAACCATGAAGGTTGACGTCCTACATCTCGGAACCCGTGCAGTTTTCCAGAGTGAGCACTAGAGTCGTACGTACGTTTCCATTAACTCGAATAGTTTCTGAATTCAGTCCTGTAGCGAAAGCCAGACAGATCTCTATCCTTCCCCATTCCTCTTAATATACCCTTTTCACTAGTTGGAAAGATAAGGTATAGGAGATGAAGACAAAAGCAAGATCGAAGGAAATATGCTCAGAAAGCATTTCTACAGTCTAAGCTTGTTGTGGTTACAGTAGCTCCTGGCAAAAGCGGATATGACGTCATGCCTGACCCGAAGCTTCTTGTCCTTCCCAACGGTCCAGCGACTCACCAAGTTCAGAGACCGAATAAAAGAAAACAACTAATCATACAAAGTTAACAATACCATAAATGAACTCCAGATATGTGGATTGATTGATCCGAAGAGGTTTAGAAAGCCGGCTCGAAGAATTCACCGAGAAATTTCAGCCGAAAGTGCATTCCAACCAGGATCGCTATCTGTCGTCCTTCCTTGCAGGCGATCGTAGACAAACAGATTCGCATTATCAATCTGCTGACCTTACTTACATACACATACAGACACTGAGCACAAATATTCAATTAACCTTTTAGGAAAACTCACCCATGATAAATGGATAAATAGAATAAAGAAGCTTGTCTTTTTAACGGTCAAGTGGCTACAAAGTGTAATACGTTCGCTCACTTGAATGGACCATGGAGAAGTGACGTATAAAAATTCAGTCCCTATCTACGGCAGTTGGTGTAAGAATATGGCTCAAGAATATTGTGAAGCGGTCAGACAATTTATCTTAAATAGGCATAGAAAAGGTGTCCTAACGTGTAAATTGACACTAAAAGCCTAAAAGAATCAATCTAAGAGTGATTTATAAGGATTTCTCCTATCTGGACTCCCCCACAACAAACGAACTATATAACTACGGTCAGACCATCCGATATCATAGCTACAATGACGATTTTGGGGGTGTTCAGACTGTGGGCCTGCTCAGGTGTGTGGATTCTGTCATATGACACGCACACTACCTGATATGTTGATACATCATTGTCACCATGAATGCATGTATTATCTCACACTACCCCATATTTTAAAATCTCATTCACCAAATGAATGTAAGTATTATCTCACACTACCTCATATGTTAATACCTCATTGTCACCATGAATGCATGTATTATTTCACACTACTCCATATTTTAAAATCTTATTCACCAAATGAATGAAAGTATTATCTTACACTTTCTCATATATTAATACCTCATTGTCACCATGAATGCATGTATTATTTCACACTACTCCATATTTTAAAATCTTATTCACCAAATGAATGTAAGTATTATCTCACACTACCTCATGTCTTAATATCTCATTGATCACAGGAATGTATGTATTATCTCACACTACCTCATGTCTTATTATCTCATTGATCACAGGAATGTATGTATTATCTCACACTACCTCATGTCTTATTATCTCATTACATTCTGGCGCCTTCAACGGAGCATGCACGGCGCCGCACGACCAAGGGGTATCCCTGATTTTCAGGGTACAGACCTGATATGGCAGAGAACTGATGCTGATAAAGGAAAAACCCTTCTGGCGCGCTACTTGGAGCAAACTGACCAAAAAGACGAAGCTATAAGAATAGGGGTTAAGATGAAACTGTCGATGCTGTGCGAGAACACTGCGCTAGGCACTGATCTCACAATCACTGCAGATACCTTAAGAACTTGCCTCAAGAAATCGCGCAGCACTGCTCCAGGCCCTGACGGCATCCGATACAACGACATGCTGATGATGTTGAATGCTGATTTGAAAAGCGTGGCAAAGGAATTCAATATCAGCATCCAGAGTGGCCAGATACAAGAGGAATGGCTCCATAGTTATTTGTTCCCACTACCAAAACCTAATAAAGACCACTCAAAGATCTGCAGCTACAGAATCATCTCGATGCAGAATACTGTTGGCAAACTTTTGGAAAAAATTGTTGCACAAAGATTGACCACCTACTTGGAACTACATGATAAGTTCCCACCAACACTTGGAGGGTACAGGTACAATAAAGAGACATGGTTCAATGCTGCAGTTTTCGCCTACGATGTGTACGAGGGATTTCAGATTAAAGAAGAGACATGTGCGGCAGTGTTGGACTTAGAAGATGCCTACAATAAAGTACCATATGATTATTTAATGCAATTACTGCTTAAACTAGAAGTTAATCCTATTCTGGATTGCTGCGGTCCTGTTCCAGAGAAAGATTGTACTAAGATGTGGTAGCTGGTCCTCAGAACCGCAAACGATATGTCCAGGCTTGCCACAGGGATCACCGCTATCACCAGTCTTATTCAACGTTTATACGGTGATGATCACTGAGCAGCAGTTGAATGGAAAGGGAAGGACTTTGTCATTTGCTGATGACATTTTGATTTATCGACGAGGGCGTGATAGACAGGAGATCGCCAGCACTATGCACAAAGAACTCGATCGAATTGCCGCCTGGTGTGATGGTTCCAATGCCTATGTCAATCCTTCGAAGGCATCAGTGTCATGGTTCTCTTTGAACAATCACATTGTCAAGTCGGACTTACCAGAAGTGAAAATGCGTGATAATGTATTGATCAGAACCAACGTCATGACGTTTCTCAGGGTGAGGTTCGATCGCAGCTTGTCATTCAGGAAACACGTTGACCATGTGATAACAAAAGCACGCAAAGGTCTATCTGCAATGAGGATTATGGCTGCTTCCAATATTGAGCAAAGACTACTAATACTTCTATTCTACGGTCTGGTCCTTTCCCCCATTGAATACGCTCTGGCCATCCTCACTGTCAGTGCTACCCAGATTGAAAGACTCGAAAAGGTGCAAAATGAAGCCATGCGCATTATTTTGGGATGTACAAGAGACACATCCTGTGAAGCAATGAGGTATCTACTTGACTTTCCAACAATGAACCAAAGGATCAGGATGTGGAGGGCTCGGGCATATCTCAAAATATGTGCTGATAAGAAACACCCACTGCATCAAGCACTTTTTAGTGAAAAGGGCGACAGACTGAAGAGGGGGAAATCGTGGCTAGGCCGGGCAGAAGATGTTATTAGGCAAATATGCAGCCTAACCGACATCATACCTGGTGCAGAATGGATACCTGTGCCTCAGGCGTTCATTTGCACATTTTCCTGTATTGTCACACTCAACAGGCGATGTAGAGAAGAGAATCCTGTTGCTGTTAATGCAGAGGTCAACGCTCTCATCGGTGAAAATTCAGACGAAGCAGATGCAATAATCTATACAGACGGATCCGTTATACGCCAAAGAAGAAGCGCATGGGTATTTACAGCACGCTCAGTGGGCAGAATAGTCAAAGAAGCCAACGGCGCCTTCTCCATGACAACCAGCAGCATGACGATGGAAGTGATGGCAGTGACGCAAGCGTTTGCCTGGCTTGAAACACAAAAATACACCCGCGTGTGTATACTCAGTGATTCAATGAGTATGATCCGGAGGGTTCAGGCAGGTTCAGTGCGAAGACAATGGCTTGAATCATTACAGAAGTCCACTGTGCGTGGAGTCACCTTTATTTTTGTTCCGGGACACGCAGGCGTCGATGGAAATGAAAGAGCTGACAGGTTGGCTGGATCCGCTATCACTACCGACGGTCAGCCTATGGATCATGCTGATATTATCATTGCCCTCAGAGAAATGGGAAGGATAGAGGACTTTGGTGGCAGTGAATCCACATCACTCGCCAGAATGGCAGACTTGGGAATTAAGATCGGCACAGCAAAAAACGAGATGCACACCAGACACGCCAGAAGACTTGTTAATCAACATAGAACTGGTACTATTAGCCATCGGACGTTGGAGTTCATACTGAGGGGAGGATCTGAGCACCTATGGACATGTCCGGAGTGCAATGAGGATAACCCAACTAACTAACTAACTAACTAACTAACTAATTATTATCTCATTGATCACAGGAATGTATGTATTATCTCACACTACCTCATGTCTTTATATCTCATTGATCACACGAGTGAGTGTATTATCTCACATTATCGCCCATTTTATTATTTCATCAACAAAATGAATGTGTGTATTATGTGACACTACCACCATATGTTAATATCTCAATGAACACATAAATGTATGTATTATCTTATGTTGATTCCATCTGTTAATATCTCATTGACCACATGTATGTATGTATTATCTTTGGCTGACTCCCTGTGTGTTAATATCTCAATGACCAGAAGAATGTAATACTTCACACGACCATGCTGATTTTGGTTTCAGAAATTCTACATCTCATCGTCACGTCAGATTCGTCGTCTTGAGTCTACAACCAGATCCCCAATTTTCTCTCACTTTGGAGAGACCATCAATGGAGCCAGTAGTATCAGAGCCTATCGTCTGGAAGAGGAATTCTTTAAAGAGTCCCTGGTTCTCGTTGACCACAACAACCAATGTGCCTTCGCATCATTGTCAACAGCACGGTCAGTGTCTGTAATGTGTCTGTAATGGTTAATTTCATGAACGTTAATTTCAGTTTTGATTAGAAAAGTTAAGGTTTGCAGGTGACATCAATGGGTCGGCCGAAAAAAAAGGATCAAGAGCTAGTCGAGCTTGTAAATCTACTCGATGAAATATCAACCAAACATGGCATGGAAATAAACACAGAAAAACACAAAAGTAATGACTAATAATCCTGCTGGCAGAATTTCACCAATCTACGTTAAAAGCCACATATTAGAATAAGTGACTCATTTCAAATATTTAGGATCCATTTTAAGTGACTTGGGGTCAAGACCAGAAATCATGTCTAGGATTACCCAGACATCAGTAGTCCTTGCCAAGCAGCAAACATTTTTCAAGTCCAAAAACATTTCATGAAAAACTAAGATTCGATTGCTCAGAGCACTAGTTATTAGTACATTTACATATGGCTGTGAAACGTGGACCTTAACAGCTGAACTTGAAAGAAAGATACAAGCATTAGATATGCGATGTTTTAGAAAAACTCTTGGCATTTCATACAGAGACCACATTATAAACGAAGAGGTTCACCATAACATTATACAGCACATTGGCAACTTTGAAACTCTTTTAACCACAGTGAAAAGACAAAAAATGCAATGGCATGGACATGTAATATGATCTAACAGCCTCTCAAAAACAATACTGCAGGGCTCAGAGAAAGAGGAGAAGAGGCAGACCAACAAAGAACCTGACTGACTGGACAGGCCTCAGGCATGCAACCATGAAGTCCATTGCAACTGACTGCCAAAGGTGGAGAGAGCTGATCAGACAGTCAAGAGAAACTGATGACCCGACGACACATAGTGTTACAGGATGATGATGATTAGAAAAGAGGATGTCTGGTACAACTTCTGCAGTCTTAAATAATAATATATAAACTCATTTTGTAGCAAGAAACTGTAGCTACATTTCTTTCTGGTTCGGAGAGTTTGTTAGAGAAATGGCCCCTGTGTATCAGACAGAGTTAAAGTAGGAGCAGGATGGGATAGGAGAAGATACTGTAGCAAGGGGTTAGGGTAAACTGAATTGACTCTAGAATGGAAGTGAATCATGGATAGTTGGATGATTAGTGAAAAATTATTTGGAAGTGATGGAGTTGTGGTTTTATAGATGAGTATTGAGAATACCCTGAAAAGGTACAAAGAGTAATAAAGATATCTTGAAAGAAACGGACTCACAAAGAGAGTTGATTGTCCACATCAGAAGGATACAATCTGCATACTTTGGTCAGTTGATGAGAAGAAGAAAACTGGAGTACATTATGATGTGGTAACATTGGAGCAGAAAAGAAGCAGAGGGAGGCTGAGAGAGAGGATGCTGGACAGTTTGACACCATGGCATGGAAAATCATCTGTGTCAGAACCGATTGAAAATACTCAAGATAGAAGGTTGTGGATAGACATGTCTACCAACGCCACACATCATGGACTATAGGAAGAAGAACTAGGACATAGTAGGTTTATTTAGCCACTGCTGTGTTGGGCTTAAAGAGTTAAATTGTGTAATTATTAAAGATCTACAATAAACAGGAGGGACTTATGGACAAAGGGGAAAATAACTGCAGAAACTTTAAGAAGCTTAACTCTTTGGGTCCCAAAAAATGCATCACGTGTTCATTTATAACTAATTTGACTGTGGTACTAGCAGAGTTCAGAACAATGGCCATAAATCTGATGAACTGTTGTGGAAGAATTTCTTTGCCTCTTAACTCTACCAGACGACTGTACAGCTTTTCCAATAATTTCATTACCTGCCGCTAAATTGCTGTACCTCATTTTTGGTACTTTGCGTACTATGTGATAAAACAGTCACAAACTAAAAATAACCAACCAATCATGATCGAAACTCATGGTTAGTCATTGCTAATGGCTGCCTGCGTGTGTTTGGATTTACTTTGTGTGGTTTAACATGAAACAATTCTGAAAGTTTACAATGAAATGAGTGGCTGATGAACCAAGCACTTCAACAGGAAAGTGAAGTAGGTCTAGGCTTTTCACAGTCCAACAGGTGATCAATACTTTGGTTGATTCAGACTCTGAGGAGTCAGGATTTCATTAGGAATACTTTCCCAGTTAAAGTGACACAGTCATTGAGAGCTCGAGTGATGAGGAGAATCTTGAAAATTATAGATTTAAAACTAGATCTATTGTAAGAGAAGGAGTGTGTCCATCAAACAGCAACATCTGGTGCTCATTTTGTGAAACATGGCTTATCCTGCTTGGTGGATTGGCACACAAAGGTGAAATATTGGTGCTAGATAAAAGGTAGACATATTTTCTACAATATCTCTTAAGTTTCATCTTATTCTAACCACTTGTTTGCATGTAACTAATATGTTTGTATATCATGTTGGTTTTTTCATGTTAATGCCCAGAAGCTCAGGTATAGGGGGCAGTTAGGTTCAGGGCCTCAGGTCTGGTAGGGTTAAGTGGGTAATTTATGTGTGCTAATTGCTTCTGTAGTGAGCCTGATTGCATCGTAGTGGGAATTTCTTTCAAACTGTGCAAAAGTCACACAGTTTTGTCCACACATCTAATACAATTGAAGTAACAAATTTAATCTGTTTTAATGTATTTCTTTTCTGATTTTCATGACCAGTCCTAATGTGACAGGCTCAGGGCGGCTGTTATAAAAATTTTGATTAGGCTTGAAGTGAACCAAAAACCTGGCAAACTTGGGGTCAGAAAGTGATAAAAGAGATGTGAGCGGTCCCATCGCTCTCTTAGACATCTGCTGTTCTGAAGAGTCAAATGTAGTTCTGATTTTCCTGTTGTGTTCAGAGGTTTGGCGCAATGCGGGTTGGGGTATGTAGCCAGGGATAGGTTTCCATCTGTAGCTAGGATATGTTGAACAAGTTGTGGATTTTCAATGCATTATTATTTGTGGAGAACATAGTCTTATGTTCAGTGAAATAAACAGATGTTAAATGTGATAATTATAGTTGCAATTTTTTTGATTCAGATTAGGACTTGTGGTTAGTGTGCCTAGGTTGGACTGTTATTGTTTATTAGACCCTACACAGAACATTTTCTGTCAGGGTAAGATATTTTTTATCTTACCCCCACCTAACGAACTCTTTTTATTTAATTTTCTTTGTTACTGAGGCAGCTTAAGTGTGGGTTTGCTTCCACTAGCCACAACATAGTTGGAGCTCCAATATGTTTGGAGTAGAGATAGGTTCAAGAAATAGATTTCCAT
Organism: Candidula unifasciata; assembly: GCA_905116865.2. Classification (NCBI taxonomy): domain Eukaryota; kingdom Metazoa; phylum Mollusca; class Gastropoda; order Stylommatophora; family Geomitridae; genus Candidula; species Candidula unifasciata. Next base: position 496,142 of record CAJHNH020003380.1, read on the forward strand.
ATTATACTTTAAAGTTATCTCCTCCCTACAATGTTCCTCTTTAGGTTTTGCCTCTAATACATTTAATTCATAATTTCTGATGAAGAGAGTATCAGTGGATTCCCTTTGTGAAAGTGTCATTTTTTTCTGCTAGTGCAAAAGTCCATGCAGACTAAACATTCAACTGGCCCATATTAATATTATGAGTAAACATTTGCACGACCAAGCATGAGTGGCACACTGGACGTACAAAGTCTTGTTAACCAGCATAGGACAGGCACTATTAACTACTGGGTGCTGGTGTATATGTTAAAGGGGAAATCTGAGCACTTATGGATGTATCCAGAGTGCGTTGAAGAGAACCAAACTCATATTGATAGTCTCTGACACTGACCGCATATTTATTTTTGCACACTTGTTATTTCAGGTGGCTGCGGGTGAGGCTTGAGGCTCTGGGCAACTTGATCGTTTTGTTTGCTGGCCTGTTTGCTGTAATCAGCGATAACATCTCTGGAAGTTTAGTTGGTCTTTCTGTGTCATATGCATTACAAGTAAGTCTTTTCTAAAATTGTTCATTTTGAAATATGCTATTCTTTCCAATTATTGTGCCTTTTATCCCCAGTTGAGTTGAGTTGACTCAAGAATTGACATTACAGCACTCAGGACATCCCCATGTGTGCTCCATCCTCATCTTCAGCAGCCAGCGCAGAGGTCCAATACTGATGGTACTAGTCACAATCTAGTTATATGTCCATCTTGCCATTTCTCTTGAGTGTAGTGAGCCGGCCAGACCCTGTGGTTACACCCAGGTGCGGCATTCTCTCCAGGCCATAATAATCTTGTTTCTCAACTGATTCTCTTGCTTGTTCCCAAAGGGCCTTTACCACATCTGCCTTGTCATGTATCAGTTCACTACCCAGTGGTGCAGATCCAGCCAATCTATCTGCCTGTTCATTACCCACCACACCGGTGTCACCTAGAGAAAAGATCCAAACTATGCTCACTACCCGTGACCTTCTCAGTGAAGCTTGCCACTCTGCTAAGTATCCCTTTCTTCACCTTTCTCAGCATGCCTTCAAAGTCTGTTACAAGTACATGTGTAAGAATCTTGTTCTCTAGCCACTATAGAGCTGCAGTTACCGCCTCCTCCTCCATGGTTACTGGAAGAGTCGAATGTAAGATGGGCCTGCGTGCCCACTTTGTGACCCTTTGAAATAAAGTTTGTTTGTTCGTTCGTTCTCATGCTAGATGTGATGTCGCATGCTAGGCTGTCTTGCACTAAAGATTTTTTATTGGATTTTGCTATGAACCCCCAGACACTTCTCTTTCCTCTCAACACCCAACCATCTGTATAGATAATCAGATCACCTGTGCGTAAACTGTGCCCTTTATCCCCAGTGCAACACAGGCTTGCGTTTATGGAATTAGATAACCAATTCAAAAATCAACTCTTACCTTTTTTCTTCTTAGAACATGCCTAATAATTCAATGCTTTTATGGAATTAGATAACCAATTCAAAATCAACCCTTACCTTATTCTCTTCTTAGAACATTCCTAATAATTCATTGCTTTTATGGAATTAGATAACCAATTCAAAAATCAACCCTTACCTTATTCTCTTCTTAGAACATGCCTAATAATTCATTGCTTTTATGTAATTAGATAACCAATTCAAAAATCAACCCTTACCTTTTTTTCTTCTTAGAACATGCCTAATAATTCATTGCTTTTAATGTATACATAGAATTGGCTTCTAAATACTTTTCTCCTGTTCTTCTCTTACGTTAATCGAATAGGTCCCATTTGTTACTTTCATATGCTCTTCTTTACAGCTACATAATTGTATTCCATTAAAACTCATTGACTGTTATTTAACTCTTTGAGTCCCAGGGAGTTTAGTATCACAGGCCCAGGGGGTAGTTAAAAAAGTAATAAAATCGGCGCATCATGTGCTCATTGGGCTTCTAGGTAGGAACCTTTGAACGTATGATGCGTTCCTTGGGACTCAAAGAGTTAAAGTCATACTTACACATAGAATCTTTCTTAACTTCTTTCTTCTGTTCTTCTCTTTTGTTAATCTAACAGGTCCAGTTTGTTACTTTCTCTTGCTTTGCTTTATAGTTACATTATCTTATCTCATTCAAATTCATTTACTGTTACTTTAAGTACACACTTTAGAATAGAAAGTGCTGAAGCAAAAACTGCCTGAAACCAAATGAGTTAATGTAATCATTACTTATAATATTCCTGACAGGTTCTTTGTTTCCCCTTGAGGACCCAGTAACTGACAGACACAAATGTGTGATAATGTTGAGTTAACTTGTTCAATACCAAGCAGGTGTTATTTAAGCTCATTCCATTCTTATTACAGTAAACTAACAGAGGACATTACAGCAATTATCCTTTATTGGCAGAATAAAGATGAGGGAGAAAAAAACTGTAAAATTACTACATTACAGAATTCAAAAACTGTATAAACACATGAAACAAAATAACAAATGTCAGAATGATATAAAGTATATTATACTTACATGGAACTCTCATAATGTTATAAAGAAAAGGCATAAAACAGGTATCTCCCTCTTATAGGTGAACCGAGAGGTGGTTAGTCAAATCTGATCAGTGTCAGTGAAGAGTGGGAGAGACGGGTTCCCGCTCTTGGGATGAGGATTTGTACAGTTATTACGATGATCAATTTTATTAATAACATGATGTTACTGAATCCGATTATCTAGGTAACAAAGGGCCTCACATTATTGGTCCAGAACATAACACAACTGGAGACCAACTGTGTGTCTATTGAGAGGATTGTGGAGTACACTGTTTTACCACATGAGGTGGGTGTTTTTACATCATGTTCCTTAAATGCCTGACACCACACCAGTCACCTAAAAGCAGCTTCGCAATTTTTTTTTTCAGGGCTGTTATTTGTCACTCTACAATATGCCAAAGGTTCACATGGCAAAGATAGAACTGAGGAGAATAATCAATGATTGCACGCTAAGAAAACAATGTATCCACCATGTTAATGATATAGTGTTAGTAAGATTGTCTAATTATTTGTAGTACAGTTTCTACCAAAATCACAACCCAAATCAAAGCAGAATGTGAAACAATACAAGTTACATTTTGGCCCTATAAATAAAAAGATATATACATTTAAAATAACACATATAATATATATATATATATATATATATATATATATATATATATATATATATATATATATATATATATATATATATATATATATATGTGTGTGTATATATTTTTATATATATTATGAGAACTTAATTAACACTATATATCCTAATTATAACCCTGAGGATAGTTACTACTGCTACCTGGAAATTCTTACTTCATTTAGGAAAAAATGATTTGGTCAATCTGTTTACCTCTCACTCACTCTGAAGGTCATGAGTTCATTTCACAGATGTATCTTTCAGTTGATACAGTAGTAGTACTTTTCAAAAAAAATCACCTTAGGTCATGAGTGCAGGGAGTGGCCAGCTGGTGCTGCAGAATCAGAAGCTCAACAAATGATTCATGACAATTCCTGCCCATGTGATATCATTGTCCAAACAAATGACTCTATGTTGAAGGGCAGATGAAGTGCATGGGGGTTTATAGCGAAGACAAATGGATGTCACTTGGTGCAACAAAGCCTGGCAAATGATAGCACACATGTAGTTTGAGAATGGAGGTGGAGGCAGTCACTGCTACCTTCCGCTGGCTTGAGAATCAGCTGTACAAACATGCCGTCATTGCAACTGACTCACAGAGCATGTTGAGAAAGGTGGAGACAGGCATGCTCTGTGCAGAGTGGCACGCTTCACTTCAAAGGTCCCAGGTAGCATCCTTTGGATATTTTCTCCAGATGATGCCAGTGTGTTGGTAAATGAGCAGGCAGATAGACTTGCCGGTTCTGCACCACTTGGTGGTGAATTAATGTATGACAAGCTAGATGTTGTGAGGGCCCTTTGGGTCTAAAGAGAATGGCGCTGCGGGGAGTTATAAGGGGATCTAGCCAACGCTCGACACTCAGAGGAAAGGCGAGATGGATATACAATTAGACAGTTACTGGTGCCATCTGAATTTTAACTCTTTGCTTGCTGCTAAAGATGGGGACGGAGCACTTATGGGGGTGTTCTGAGTGCTGTAATGTGGATTCCTAATTCAACATTCACAGAAATATCCTCTTCAACCCCCAGGGTTAGGATTGGGATCTAAAGTATTCACTGTATTTTTTTTTAAATATATTGTATAAATAATGGTATTAACTAGAAGGGATTAAAAATGGAACCCATATAGGCATAGAAATAAAGGTAGACCAAAAACACATGGAGAAGGGAACTAGAGAGCAAAGTTAAAAAGTTTGGGATGAAATTGGGTGAGCTGCTTGAAATAGCAAAGGAAAGGTTGACTCGATGTAAGCTGGTTGAAGGTATGTGCTTCATTAAGAGATAAAAGCAAAAGAAAAAAGAAGAAGAAGAAATTGCTTGATCTTACCACACCGTTCTGGGTTCTGCATGGTCTTGAGGCATGGTGTCCATCTCGAGTGCTAGAGATTTTGGGTTCAATCCCTGGTATGGGCTATTATTTTTTCACGCGGACTTAGATTTCTAGTAATTCCTCTGGTCTGTGTAGTGAGATCGGACGCCCGTGTGCATTGTTGCACACGTAAAATATTCCTTGGCAGTTGGAAATTGAAAAGACTAGCCTAACGTCAGTGCCCGGCAAAATTTGGAGTTTGAAAAATCTACCCAAAAGTATTTCAGGATCCTCACCGGTGCTACAGAGCTTGTGCACTGTGCTGAGCTTCTTCGGACTCACACTTAAGTTGAAGAAGAATGGAGAACTTATGGGTTACTACCCGTGTACCATGATGCTGATGCATTGTTCAAAACCTCAAACCACACAGATCTCTGAAGATGTCTATGTATAACAAGTTTAGAAAATTTGAAGTTTATATGAATGTCTGCCCTTTAGACTTTTGTTCTAGACAAGTTTACATCATGGCAGGGAAGACCATCTGTGTCAGAAGTGATTGAAAAGACACGAGACAGAAGCTTCTGGATGAACATGACTACCAACACCACACGCCATGGAGTATAAGAACTTAACACTCTTGTAAAAATGTGACACAGTATCTATTTCTCTTTTTTTTTTTCACCAGCCTGCATGGACAGACATCAACAAACAGCCACCGCTGGAATGGCCTTACTCTGGAAATGTTGTTTTTGAAAACTACAGCACACGATATCGACCTCAGCTTGACCTGGTTCTCAAGTCTCTCTCATTTCAAGTCCATGCCAGGGAGAAGGTGAATGGTCCACAAATGTGATAAGATTGTGCTTTCATTGTATTCATACAAGTTGAGCGCTGTAAATAAGAGTATAGAAAAAAAAATCATACATTGGAACAGACTGTCCAACTGTCTCCTTACTGAAATAGATTTTCAACATATTTCTTATTGGTAGATTCTCTGTAGACTAGAGCAAGATTGCGCCCCCTCCCCCCACAAAAAAGTTAATGGAGAGCTAATATTCAAAATTAGGAATTCCTGGCAGAAACCAAAAGACCAGCAGAAGACATGTAACATGTATAATCAAATATTACAGATGGTAGCAGGGAAGATTTTCTTGTTATCCAGGTTATGGAAAAGTCGTGGCTAAATACAATTACAGAGAGGTACAAGTTAAATACAGTTGACTAGTCATAGTCGGCAGACCCAGGATATAACGCATGGCGTTGAAGGAGGTGTCTTTTGTGCAGCCGAGTATGAGTCTCATGGCCTCATTCTGTACTCGGTCCAGTCTTTCTAGCTGGTAAACGCTGACAGTGAGGAGGCCAAGACCATAGTCAATGACGCTAAGCACAAGCCCTTGATAGAGAAGGAAAAGTAGACGTTGTTCAATATCAGCTGCTGCTAGCACCTTGAGTGCTGTCAAACCTTTCCTGGCTCTAAGTATGACGTTGTCTACGTGGCATTTGTATGACAAGCATCTGTCAAATGTCATGCCCAGGTATTTCATGGTGTCCGTTCTCTCGATGTCTACACCACATATGCTTACGACTGGCGTTGGTGTACTCACGATGTGGGTATTCAGAGAGAACCATGTTAAGGAGGCTTTGGACGGGTTCACCTGAGCTCTTGATTCCTGGCACCACTCACTAAGTCTGTCTAGTTCGTGTTGTGTGGTTGTAATTTCCTGCCTGTTTTTACCTCGACGGTAAACAAGGATATCATCGGCATACATTGTTCTGCCTAGGCCTACGCGTTGTGCACTAGTGAATCCTGCTGTGTACACATTGAAGAGCACAGGCGACAATGGTGATCCCTGGAGCAGACCCATTAGGACGCGTTGAGGTTCAGATGCACATTCACCACATCGAAGCGACACTGTTCTTTCAAATAGCGCTGCTGCGATCCAGTTGACCAAATTTGTTTCTATCTGCAATCCAACAGCAGTCTGATGAGCATGTTGTATGGGACGCTGTTGTACGCATCTTCTAAGTCAATAGCGGCTGCAGCCGTTTCTATTCCCTCCTGGAAACCCTCATATGTGTCGTAGGCAAATACTGCAGCATTGCACCATGTATCTCTTCCTGGTCGGTAACCACCTAGTATAGCGGGGAATAGGCCACCCGACTCCAATATTTGGGTTTACGTTCTGGCAACGATTTTTTCCATGAGTTTTCCTACAGTGTTCTGGAGTGTGATGATTCTGTAGCCATTTATTCTCGTGTGGTCTTTTCCTGGCTTAGGAACCGGTCTGAGGTAGCTGTGGAGCCAGTCATCAGGAATAATGCCAGTTTTCATGGTGTTGTTAAAAATCGTGGATAGTTCATCAATATCTGTCGCCTCGAGGCTTTTGAAGTGGCTGTATCTAATGCCATCAGGCCCTGGAGCTGTGTCCAGACAGGTCTTCAGTGTTGCTTTGATGCAGTCCGTTGAGATGTATACTGTATCATCGACTTCCTCCATTTCAGCCATCTGGATATCATATAAAATCTGTCTCATCTGTTCCCTCTCTTCCCTATCTTTCTTTTCCGTCTGCAGAAGAAATCTGTGCAGGATAGCCTCGCTATCCGATTGTAACACCACCCCGTTGTCCATCTTTAGCTCGGGCATAACAGAGGTTTGTTTGCCTCCGTTCATCTTTTGGTGAAGCCGCCAGAATTTTTTGAGTGATTTTTCATAACCTATTTCTTCGCAAAAATGTTCCCACATTGTGTGCTTAGACTCCTTTGCGAGTTGTTTAAAATGTTCAGTGAGTCTGTCTTTTTTGTGTTTAATGTCTTGTTTCAGCGCCTCAGTAAAATTAGAAGACTTTCTGCATTTCTCCCAGTCTTTGGTGGCACCTTGTTTATCTGTCCGGGCTTCTGCGACTTCAGGTGTCCACCACGGGGGCTGTTGAAAGATAGCTTTCTTCTTTCCCGGTGTTCTGCGTGACCTGTCTCGCAGACACCCAATTACATTAGGCTGATGTGCAGCGTACTGGAAAGTAGTAGCTGGTCTCTGATACCTTGTGCAGATTGTTTGTTTGACCAGAATCCAACATGGAAGGTGGTCGCTTCCATGATGTCCCAGTACGCCCCACTGGCAGAGTGCACTCATACTGGGAGAGACCAGCGTGAGATCAAGGGCACTGTCAGTATCACCTTCTCTGTCTGGGATTCTGGTGGGTCTGCCATCATTCAAGCAGATTAAATCTGTGTCTGTTAGTGCTTCCTCCAATGCCTCGCCCTGTTTATTATTATAGTACTGTAAACTATTGCCTTCCCCCAAAACAAAACACACAAAAATCTACTTCCAGGAACTTCTTTATCTTCATTACAGTCACTGGCTATAAACTTAGGCAGAAAGTTCTGGCTGTTCATCCACTTCTGGACTTCTGGTTCTATTCCACAAAATAGGTTTTGCATGCATATCCATTGTAAAGATCAGGCTTATTTGTGTGCAGACTGTTGGCTCCTTACCTCTCAGGCAGATGCACTCAGACTTTGAATGAATCATCCCTAATTAGTAGACTCTTATGACATGCTTGCTAGGGGGCAGTGCATCTATTCTTTTCTTCCTCCATAATGGGGTTCCCAAACCCACATGGGGAGTTTCCAGCGAAGATGACCTCCATTACTGTTCTAAGTCACTGTGGCTGATATATTTCCATTTCTGAAACATGATGCTGTTTATCAGCCAATTTTCTTCAGTGTTTTGAATCTTGTAGAATATCAAAATTGTGTTTTCTTCATCCAAGTTTTACTGCATGTATTTAATTTTGATCTTTTTGTAAAGTGCACATGAGCTTAGCTCTTTTTGTTTCAAGAATATCCATAAATTAGATATTTTTCTCTTTCTTCCAGATTGGAATTGTTGGTCGGACATGGGGCAGGAAAATCTTCACTATCGCTGGCCTTGTTTAGGATGATTGAAGCAGCTGAAGGTCATATTTTTATAGACGACCTTGACATCAGTAGCATGGGTCTTCATGACCTTCGAAACAGACTGACTATTCTACCACAGGTAGGTTTCAGTAATGATGCTTTCTTATCCTTGGTGATCATGGATGTGTCTTTCTCCATGTGGGTTTGGGGGTGGGGGGATGGCAATTGACCTACTTTCTGCCAGAGTTTACATTCAGTGGATACAAAGAAAAAGAAGATGAAGTAAGTAAAGGATCTTTTCCACATCTTCAGGCGAATTGAGCATATAGAATAAGACCCATATTTTATAGACCATACGTAACAAAGAAAGACAAAGACAGTATTTGGTTATGTAACTATCAGAAAGAAAATCAGTATCTGGTTATGTGACTATAAGAAAGACAAACACAGTATTGGGTTATGTGACTATATGAAAGATAAACACAGTATTTGGTTATGTGACTATAAGAAAGACAAACACAGTATTGGGTTATGTGACTATAAGAAAGACAAACACAGTATTTGGTTATGTGACTATAAGAAAGACAAACACAGTATTTGTGTATGTAACTATATATAATTTGACTATAAGAAAGACAAACACGGTATTTGCATATGTAACTAAAAAAAAAGACAAACACAGTGTTTGGTTATAGGACTATAAGAAAGTCAAATACAGTATTTGCATATGTAACTATAAAAAAGACAAACACAGTATTTGATTATGTGACTATAAGAAAGCAAACACAGTATTTGTGTCAGGGTTTGTAGCCGACCGGGAAATCTTGAATTAACCGTGAAATTGAGGCCCCTACCAGGAACCTTAATTTTGACCTTTAAAAAGACATTCTGACCTTAAAAAGCCTTAAAATTTGACCGCCGCAATTAGATCATCGGAAGTCCTGCGATTTTTGTCAGTTAGGCTTGTGGGGGGGGGGATTTGGCTAGTTTTGGCTACTTTCGTTTATGGTTTCAGGTCTGAGGGCAGTTGATATCAGCTATTTTCAGTGGAAATGGCTTGTTAAAGGCCAGGGAAGGGTGGGCTGTGTTGCAGCCCATGGATACAGGCAGACAGCAGCAGCATGGCATGGAGTGGGAAGGAACATCCGCCATCTCATGTGCGTGATTCTAGCGGGTCCAGAAGTATTAATAGTAAAAATGGCTTTATGGCCATGGTTTCTAGAAACAATGATTACATTGGAAAATAGTGGAGCTTAGCAAAGTGATGTCAGCTGGATTTCCCAGTTCTATTTTTGGCCCAACAGTGTGGCGATCAACATTGTAATTTCCCCATAGTTTCTCTCTTCTGTTCTCTCACCCCTTTCTCCCTCTTGCTCCCTCCTTCCCGTCTCCTGCATTGTCTCTCTCTCTCTCCCCCTCTCCTCTGATCTTTATCTTCTTCTTTTTCTCTCTATCTTTCCTTTTACTCTCTCATTTCTTGACTCCCATCCTCCTTTCTAATTGTATTTCTTGTTTAAATGTTTAGTATCCATAACTCTTTTCCTAGTAACTGTCAAGTACACATGAAGTTGTGTTATGGTGGAGGAGGGGGGGGGGGGGCGGTGTTTCAGCATGAACCTGGTAGATATTTTCTTTTGATGTCAGTTTTGTCTTTTCATGTAACAGGCCTTAATCTCTGTCCATCTCCCTACCTGCCCCCTCACATTTTGTCCTATCTGTTCCTCACTCTCTGCCTGTCTGTCACTGCCTTCCTCTCTCTTTGTATTTGCCACTCTCTCTCACGTCCCCCTCTCTCTCCATCTCTCTCTCTCTCTCTCTTTCTTCATACCTTCAATTGGTGTAGAAGGTTATGTGTTGCCCAGTCCAGAACATTTCATATCCACCCCCCCCACATGCAAATTAAATATATGTGTACTTTTAAAAACGCATTTGCCATCACCCCCTCCCACAGTGATGACACATCATGTCTCCATCCCTCTCTCTCACTCTCACCTTTTTCCTCCTTCCCCAGTCTCTCTTTCCCTTTTTTCTTCTACCTTTATCTGTCCATCTTTACACTGTCTCTACCAGTCTACATCAGCATATGTCTTCCTCCCTCTCTGCGTGACCCCCCCACCCCCCCCCCCCCCCCTTTTTCCCCTTTCAGGTACCAGGTCCAGAACAGACAGGACTTCAGTTTGCTCCCCTCTACCACCAAGTCTTTAAAAAAAATTTAAAACACTATATCAAGCTCCAACAGATTGGAAAAAAATAATAGCAGAAGGCATTGTACCAGGAAGGAGGGGTAGGGGCCGACCAACATGAAAGGTGGGCACAGAATAAAAGTGACTTCTTGAGCATAAAAGTACATGAGGCGGGAGAGCTGGCGAGAGACTGAGTTTCTTTCAGGCAGACTGTGATAAGAGCGACGTTCTGCAAAGGACCTGCTACTTGATGATGATGATGATATCTGCGCTGGTATACCCACACATATGGCACAAATGAAGTACCTTGTGTGCTCGTTACACCCTTGAACAAGGCAAAAATCTTGTTTCAGTATTACACCGAGACAACCTTGAAAAAAACTAAGCAGACCTTGAAAAACCTTGAAATTGATTGATGAATTTGGCTATGAAGCCTGTTGTGTATGTAACTATATAAAAAAAGACAAACACAGTATCTGGTTATACAACTATCAGGAAAAATAAAGACAGTATTTAGCTGACATGCCTTTTAGGATAAGCTACTTGACTTCTACAACCCGTTTCACTGCAGCATTTTCTGTGTGACGACCTTACAGGCATCATCGTCATGAAGCAGGTCCTTTGCAGAATATTGCTCTCATTGTAGCATGCTGCAAAACCACATGGTTTCTTGCCAGGCTTCTGCAGTCGTGTTGGTTGACCCCTACTTCTTCCTGGAACTATTATCTTTCATTTTAGGCTTCTGTTTGAAGTTTGTAGCTTGTGTGTACTGTCTTGCTAGCAACATTTTAATCTGTGATTTAATAATTCTGCCTGTTTAAAGTTTTTAGCTTATGTGTACAGTTTTGCTAGCAACATTTTAATCTGTGATTGAATATTACTGCCTTTTAGAAGTTTTTAGCTTATGTGTACTGTTTTACTAGCAACATTTAAATTTGTGATTCAATAATTCTGACTGATCGAAGTTCGTAGCTCTTGCGTATGTTTTTTTTGTAACATTTAAATCTGGATTAAATCATTTTGGCTGATTGAAGTGTGTAGCTTATGTGTACTGTTTTCCTATCAACATTTTAATGTGTGATTGAATAAATCTGCTTGTTTGAATACGGTTTTTCCAGGACCCTGTCTTATTTTCTGGCTCAGTGAGATTCAACCTGGATCCTTTTGAAATCCACTCAGACGAGGCTTTATGGATGGCATTAAAAAATGCACATCTCAGTGATTTTGTGAGAGAGATGTCTGGACAACTGGACTATTTGTGTGAGGAGGGAGGCCAGAATCTCAGGTCTGTTATTTTGATAATATAACATGTGAGGCTATATATTATTGTTGCATGTCTCTGTAGGTTAAAAGTTAAGGAATATATTTCACAACCCTCAGTGTACAGGGTTAATTTCCATGGTGGGTGATTTACAAGGAAAAAAGGCCATTCTCAAGGCTTTCTGACAATTGTATGAGAGTCACACCATAGAAGAGATTATGGCCATAATTTTCCCAGACAGTAGTAGATGCTCAATAGCCATTGCAGCCAGCCTCCATTTTGAGGTGGTTTACATTTTTTGTAAATCCAGTATTGTTATCTCAGTTTGATGTTGACCGTTCCAGTACTGTTTGTTTATTCATTTATTTGTGTGGCTTAATCATTACAATGAATATTTAATGCAGCATGGGTACAACAAACTGCCCCTATTGATTGGCAACATGCAATAGTTATACCATTGTGGAAGAACAAAGGAAGCAAACGAGAATATGGTCAATACCGAGGCATCTCTCTTTTTAAGCCATGTTGGCAAAATGTATGCCAAGATAATAGAAACAAGACTGAGACCAGTAATAGAACCACAGCTGGCAGAAGAACAGATGGGATTTAGGAGAAATAGAAGCTGCACAGATGCAATCTTCACACTTAAACAGTTAATAGAAAAAAACATTGAATACAATAAGAACTTATTTGTGGCCTTCGTAGACCAGGAGAAGGCATTTGACAGAGTCGACAGACAATTATTATGGAAAGTAATGGCAAGATATGGAGTAAGCGAACACCTCATCGAAGTGTGCAAAAGTTTATACAAAGACAGCAAGTGAAATGGTTTGCCCACTTAGAGAGAATGCCTTGTGACACCATACCATACAAAGCATACATGGAAAGAGAAAAAGGTCGTAGAGCAAGAGGTAGACCAAGAACAATATGGAAGGATAACATCAGAGAAGCTCTACAACAGCACAATGTGCCTATGGTCGAGGCGGCCAGAAGAGCCAGAAACAGAACCTTATATCTCCCTCAACACCCACAGCTGTAAAAGAGGAAGTGAAGAAGAAGAAGAAGAATCATTACAATAATTATCAGCACATTTGTAGGTTTTATTTATATTTGTAAAACCAATACCCTTGATTTACTTCCATATCATAACCATTAAGAGAGGTTTTGTTGATGGTTAAATGGGTGTGCCATAGTTTTGTAGTGGTTTGTACAGTTAATAATTAATGCACTATTTTATAAGGGTGCTCTCACAGTGATGGTTTAGGGCACTATTTTTAATAGGTTTTCCAAAATTAATATTAAGTGCATTATTTAATAATTTTTTTTTTACAGTGAACATTTAGTGCATCTTTTTTATTAGGGTCTATCATAATTAGCATTTAGTGCATCTTTTTATAAGGATTTGTTTCACAATTAATATTTTGAGCACTTTTTAAAATAATTTTCAAAATTAACATTCAGTTTTATTAGGGTTTTTTTCTTAACTTTTTAGACACCATTTTATGAGAGATTTTTAATTTTTACAATTAACGTTTAGTGCACTATTGTATAAGTATGTTTCTGCAATGAACACTTAGAACACTTAGTGCACTATTTTATAAGGATGTTTCCACTGTTAATATTTAGTCCAACATTTTATATGGGTTTTTCACAATTACTGTTGTCTATTTAGAATTGTTGATTTTATCAAAAATGAATTCTAAATTTAATTAAAATTACCTATATATTATTGGCATCTTGTATTAATGTATACCAATCTGTCTTTGATAGTGTTGGCCAAAGACAGTTGATGTGTTTAGCCCGCAGCCTGCTCAGAAAGACAAAGATCCTCATACTAGATGAAGCAACAGCAGCTGTAGACCTGGAGACAGACTTCCTGCTTCAGAATACAATCAGGGAGGCTTTCAAAGATTGCACTGTTCTCACAGTGGCTCACCGACTAAAAACTGTCATTGATTACGACAGGTGAGTGCTGGCTGAAATATTTTAGGCATGATTTCTTCCTATAGCAATAAGAGCAAATTAGCACAATATGCCATGTTGGATAATAAAAGTACTTCTTTTCTATTCATGATTTACTGCTGAATTGTTTCTGCTGTCAATCCACTTAGCATTTTCTCTTTGTCTTGTCGCATTATACTGTCTTGGAGGTTGTAAGTTCTTGGTCCATTTTTGGTCCATAACTTGGGGGGGGGGGGGATATATATTTATATATATATATATAGCTAATGTTGTCCACTTTTATGGCAGTGCAGGACAGGGAGTCATGAGCCTGAGCATTTAGGCTCCCCATGACTTGGGGAGTCGCCACGAACTTTGCAGGCTAGAATTTGTGTACCCCCTCTCACCCCCCCCCCCCCCCATCCCCCATTTTTAAATCTTTTTTTTTTTTAAAATCCCTGTTCACTACTAAGGATTGAACATGGGCCTTCCACACTTCCTATCAGTAACGTCACCAGAACACTTAAGTTATCTTATATTGAGGCATACCGGGCACACAGGGCTACACTTATATTTTGTAGATCAAGCAGCACTAAGTGTATGATGTGGTCAACATCACACTATCTACCTTTACTTCCCAGGAACTTTACCTGGAACCCATTTAAGGCTGGGTCAGCCTGGGAAATGGCAGCCGAGGTAAATTTTTTTTGGTTTAAGTCCAACTATGTTCATATTTTAACCCACGACCTTTTGATACGCAGGCAAGCATCTAGTTGCTACACCACAGTAACTCAGTGAACACTTAGAGCACTAAAAATTCACATTAAAGTCCGGTTACAGTACTTGACGCCTTCAAACTAAAGTACAAGTACTTGACGCCTTCAAACTAAACTACCAGACGTTTCTACCATCCCTCCTACATATTCAAAATCATTTAGAAGAATGTTGAATTAAGAATCAACATCACAGAACTCGGGACACTCCCGTAAGTGCTCAGTCCCCACCTTCAGCAGCAAGCGAAGAGTTCCAATTCTGATGGTACCAGTAACTGTCTGATTGTATATCCGTCTTATCTTTTCCCTAAGTGTTGAACGTCGGCCAGATTCCCTGGTAACTCCTCGCAGCGCCATTCTCCTTAGACCGTAATGATCTATCTGCACCTCTGCACTGTTCACCCATTCCCAAATGGCCCTCACAATATCCAACTTGTCATACATCAGTTCACCACCAAGTGGTGCAGAGCCAGCCAGTCTATCTGCCTGCTCATTTCCCAACACACTGGCGTGATCATTTCAAAGAAGCTGCCTGTGACAATAATTTTATTTAGTTATAGTCAATGATTAAAGCATTAACACACGTTTTTTTTTGTGTGTTACAGAATTCTAGTTCTATCTAATGGAGAAATTATAGAATTTGACACACCTGAAAAGTTGCTAGCAGACAAGACTGGGGTTTTCTACAGCATGGCCAAAGAGTCCAGCCTTGTAAAAGGAGAATTGGATTAGCAAAGTGCTTGACTATGTTACAGTTGTTTAAAAAAAAATTATTTTATGACCTAGGAAATTTTGTGTGAATCTCACTTTGAATATTTCTTCACATTTCCTGTTTTGCATTTCTGCACTCGCTAAGAAAGAGATTTCTAGAATAAGCTGTGGTGTGTGTCTCCTATTTTGTGATGTTCATTGATTTCAAATTATGATCTTCTTTTATCTAAGTAATAGTGCCTTCTAAAGGAGCACTGTTTGGAGGTGATATGTTTCATGATCGTACCTTTTTTGTAAAACTGATGTAAAGTTAAGTTGTATTCTACCAACTAGTGATATAGAAGAGAACTGCCCCTGAAATTTCTCTTTGGGGGGGGGGGGGGGGGAATAATACTCTTTGTCCTTTCTGTGTTTCTCTGTTTGGTCTGTAATACTGGTCATATCTGCCCGGTGATTTGTCTCATGTGTGTTCACTTGTTGGATGCATTTTTTTGCATATTTCAAATGCTGCTCATCTTATTGCTTCAAGTGATGTCATGTTTTAGTCCTTCAGTTTCCTTCACCCAATTTAAACTTCAGATCATCACCATCATGTGTCTGGCTGGATGATAAAGGCATTCATGTTTGTCCACAGACAGTGTTCTGGGTAATAGCTTTGATAATATAATTGATAATAGCTCTCTTGTCATTATCATGATCTTATATTTTTATCACCATATTTATGAGATAAAGTTGTTTGTTCAGCGCTAAATGGGGGGTATAGTACAAGCTATTGTCAGTCCATATAAATGTACAAAGTCTTTAATCCCATCTCAATGAAAAGGCTAAATCTACTCACTTACAGTTGTGACACACTCTCATAAATGCTGACATATGGCCACATTCTCAAAGAGGCTAAATAGGTTAAGTACCATTAGTCCTGTGTGAGCCTAGTGTTTAATAGGCCAGGATATGAATATAGTAAGTAAAAATAGCATTTGGAGTGGGGGGAGGTGGGTTCCCAAGTGCTTTTTTGAAAGCTATGTTGATCTAAATGGTGCCCATAAGCCTCAGTGATAAAGGTCATGCAGGAGTCACCAGTTACACTGGGTTGTTTACGCCCCGGTGAATATTTTCTATTTAATGCTTTACTCTGTGTTTGCTGATTACCATATCATAAATGTTTATGTATTTGGAAAAAGAATTATAAATGTTGATAAAAAAATTAAAAATTTATTATTGACCTGTGTAATCTGTTTTTTTTTTTTTAAAGGATTTTTTCCATAAATTCAAATGGGTTCATGACCCACCTGGTTTTTAGCATTCAAAAAGGTTTAAAAAGGGCAAAAGGCTTAATGTCATCAGTATGTTTCTTGAATACCTTCTTTTTCTCCTATCAAACATTCTCATATACGGTGCCTGTGTTGGCAGCTGGGGTTGCTGCTTTCTCTTCACAGACAAAAGAAAACTGTCTGTTTCTTACAGTTCTATATAATATTCTCCTTTCATTAACCATAGACACAAACTGAACTGTGTTTATCTGCCAGATCAGACCTCTGTATCCAGTTTAATATAAATCAGTAGATATTTCTTCTTCCAATTTATCGGCTGTAATCTCTGGCAGAAAGTTCTGGGTGCTCGTCCACCTCTGGACTTTAGTCTTGTTCCAGAACCTAAGTATTGCATGGAGATCCATTTCACAGATTTGTATACAGACTTTTGGTTCCTTGCCTCTCAGGCTGATGTACTGTGACTTCAAAGGAAGCCCCCAGTTAGTCACCTCCTATGACATGCTTGTTGGGGAGGCAGGGGGTCTGTTCCTGTTTGCCCACAAAGGGGCCCTAGAACCCACATGGTGTAATCATAGATACAGTTGAAACAGTGCTAGAATCATCTTCTACATCTTGACATATTACCATCATCGACCTATCACAAACATCAGTATATTTGTTTAACCATTAAGTAAGTAATATATAGGTTTATCCAGCTACTTCCTTAGTAGGTTAATGCTTTTTTTTTAACTGTCCCAAAGCGACAAATTATTATTGTTTAAAAACTGAAGAAATTTCAGTAACAGATTAAATCTATTTCCATTCAAAACTTTGACGAAATTTTTTTCTGAAATGTGTTACTTTTACAAATAACTGTTTCAGTCTGATAAATATATTTTTTTTGGGTATTCTGTCTTAATTTCGTCTGCTGTTGTATTTTTTACAACTGCAAACTTTGACAGGCAGCTCTTTTGGTCTGCTCTAGATCATTCAAGAAAAAGTTTTGAATAAAGTTCCAATGCTATCTATAACAAGCACAGTCAGAGTATGGAAGATGGGTCCCAAGTTGTGGTCACGTGTTTGCAGCATGCTGATAAAGGACTGAACACCCCACAGAAGTATACGAGAATTGGGAGTCAAGATCAGCACAGCCAAGCATGTCGTTCTCCCCCTCCCCCCCCCCCCCCCCACATTAAAAAAAATCTCTATCCGCTACTAAGGATTGAACATGGGCCTCCCACGCTTGCTGTCAGTAACATCACCAGAACACTTAAGTTATCTTATATTGAGGTCAAGCGGCACTCAGTGGGTGATGTGGTCAACATGACACCATCTACCTGTACTTCCCAGGAACTTTACCTGGAACCCATTTAAGGCTGGGTCAACCTGGGAAATGGCAGCCAAGGTAAACTTGTTTTTGTTCAAGTCCAACTATGTTCGTATTCTAGCCCACAATCTTCTGATACGCAGGCAAGCATCTAGCTGCTACACCACAGTAACTCAGTGAACATATAGAGCACTAAAAATTCATATTAATATCCAGTTATAATACTTGACGCTTTCAAACTAAAGTACCAGTTGTTTCAACCATACCTCCTACACGCTAGACATTTGTGCTCAAAACCGCTACTTGCTAAACGATGTGGCTGTAAAGATCAAGCTTACACCTTCTAAAGACGTCTTTAATCTTATAGCTCACAAAGCCGATGTTGGTTAGAAGTCCATTATAACAAACGCTACCCTGATGGTTCGAAAAGCTAAATTGAATCTGGCTATATCTCTGGCCCACGAGAAAGCCTTAACCAAGACTAATGCTAAATATCTTTTGAAACGCGTGAATCTGAAAACAATTTCTATACCCAAAGGCATGTTGTCTCACACTCAAGACAATCTATTTCTGAGTCAGACGCCACCAGACTAGTGATCGGACTAATTAACTCTGTAGCCTATAACGGCTCCTACAAGACTAACCCCTTTAATTTCCAACACTGTGGGTTGACGAATCCAAATGTAAGTGCAGATGGTCATAGCGTACCCAGTAAACCGTTAACACGAGACTATAAAAATAATCACTTGTGAAAGCTTTTTTTTTTTTTTTTGAACTATGTTGACTATGGGACTGGTGAGTAAACATGCCGGTAATGACATTGAATACAAACATTTTAAGAAGGGCTACGCTCTCTATGCATTTGACCTATCACCTAGCCTGTTGGATATGAACCAATTTGAAATGCCCCGCTCAGAGGCGTTGTCTTTGGAATTTAAGTTTGCCACCTTCACACTCGAACCCTTACAAGTTATTTGTCCACGCTGAGCAAGACTCTGTACTCGAAATTTCCAAGGCACGGCAAGTACTACTGGACTACGCCTAGATCATGAACACACAACAGATACGCCAAATACTCTTAGCTGACCACGTTGTCCACCGAGCACATCTCATACAAGTATTAGCCCGTGATCAATTACCTTCACACTTCGACCACCACCAGACCGCAGTTTTTGTCATCAACACAGACTCTAGCGACCAGCCGGGTTCGCACTGGGTCAGTCTGTACTACAATGGGATCAGGAGTTTTACCTATGTTGATTCCTTGGGACTCCCACCCTTTCATTCCGACATTATACGTTTTGTCGAACTCCACTCGACCAGACCCCACATTTACAACACACGTGCCGTACAAGAATTGCAGAGCAGTACTTGTGGGTTGTACGTTATTTATTTTATACTGATTAAATGCCTCGGTGGTCATATGCGCCAAGTTTTACTGCCATTTTCCTATAGCCAACACGTCAACGATCGAATCGTTTGGCGCCTCGTTTCACCCTTATTCAGCAAAGCCAATCCGGCTATGTCGAGTTTAAACCGGTACTACAAGCTCACAGTTGGTATATAAACAATTCGAGTGTTGACCAACTTCTTATTGCCAACACCATACACACACTGAAGATGTCTACAGCCCCGGCCAATTGGTTGTACATGACTGGAAGCGATGAGTTGTTGAAACCGTTGTGTGCTGGTCAAAAAGTTGTTTCGGTCTCGGCCTATACTGGGACACCAACACTCCATTTGAGACGTTTCTTTTGTGAATCAAATCTCAAGTTTCCTACGAGAACGGGACTAACACTAAATCGCCTAGAATTTGAACAGTTGATTGACCTAACAGAGTTTAATTGATTGGAGCTGCTCACCAGTCCTTGTTACCAACCGACAAATACAACTACAGAACCATATTCTGATGTTAAAGAGAACACCAACAACCCAGACAATGTATTTACCCAACCCTTTGCAACTAACGAGAGCAACCGACCTGTTGTCTATCTAGATGAAGCTGCTAATAGTCCCTGGCCACTTATGAAGAGAAGATGTATAAACCAACTTTGATTTCATAAATTTAAAAAATATAAAATGGAAAAAAAAAACATATTGTTGTTTGTCTATAGCCATTATAAAGTGTCAATATATGTTGTGTTAATGTCTGTCTCTATATACATCTCTTTGTATTTTGTTATAAATTATAAATAACTGTTACGTATAAATGTCTATTTGTGGCTATATGTGTATCTCTAGTTGTTTATAAAATGTCTGCACACCTGTCTATCTGCATCTATTTACACTTTGTCTCTGTTTTTATGAAACCTCAACAACAACAACAAGGAGGTACCAATATTGGTTTCAAAACACACAAATCCTCAGTCTTTACTTATAATCAACACCGATACTCCTTGTCCTACTTATATATAAAACGCCTAGTCCATGACGATAAAGTTTCTATTTCTCCTCTGGCCATCTAATTTGTGTCTATTTTGTACACTATGTAAATACACCATTTGAAACACACTCATGACAGGGGCGCCATCTAGAGAAACATATGGAAACATCGTTAACAACAAATCGGTACAGGGGCTAGGGGCTCACCCAACCATCAAACCAAGCTAATGTCGCTGCTGATTTTCCGGAACTTTTCCCCAGCGTTATACTCGCGAGCCAAAACGCAGATCTGTACAATCCGTAAGCTCACATTTCCCACATCACTGTCAACCAGGAATCTTCATTCCTCACTCCTCAACCAGAAATCTTGATTCCTCAACCCTCAATCCACAAAGTCAACCCACAAAGTCAACACGCAAAGTCAACCCACAAAGTCAACCCACAATCCTCAACCAGAAATCTTCATTCCTTACTCCTCAACCAGAAATCTTAATTCCTCACTCCTCAACCCGGATTCCACATTCCGTATTTCGCATTCCACATTCCACATACCTCACTCCGCAAAATCGCTGGATTATTAGCGGCATATACTACTTTCGCATATGCATACTTTAGTGACGCAATGAATATGCTTACGAAAATGTATGCTGGATTCATCCGACAATAATAGATTGGGTCACAAAGCACTTTGTAAATGGCTGGCCTAACCTTTATTTTTGTGCAGGGTCATGAGGGTGTTCAAAGCAGTAAGTATGCAGATTATCTTGTATATATTGCAGTCGCTATGGCTGGTCCGGTACTAGACAGAAACTTCATTATCAATGCCACGCGCAGCACGTATCACGAAGAGGTATACAGCAAAGGGCATGGGGATGCAACCGGGAGCTAGAGAAATGAACATTTCACCAAGGGGATTCGACGTTTAATTGTTCAACATAGAACAGGCGTCATCATCAGCATCATCATCGTCGTCGTCATCATCACCAGGTGCCTTGCCGACTGGCGTGAGTGATCTTGCTTCTCCACAATTTGCGATCTCCTGCAGCATGTATCAGTTCGTATGCGGACACACCTCCATAACATGCGACAATACTGTCAAGAATCTTCTCTCGTCGTCTTCCTCTGTCCCTCTTTCCACAGCATGTTTTATTTTCCCTCTTCTCATGACATGGTCGAAAAAGGAACGGGTGTCACCAGTCGTTAAAAACTTGTGGAGCTTTTGAGAAGGACATCGGAGCACCTACGTCATAAAAGGTCTTAATTAGGGGTTTGCAACAAAACAAAAATAATTTGATGTGCTGGTCTAAAGGCGCAAATATCGCAGCCCAGATCAACCATAACACAACACAGCAATCGCCTTTCTGCCAACAGAGAAATAACCGGAGCGGAGTAGCTGGGTGCGGCAAGAGTTCAGAAAATAAAGATATTGAGAATCTTCTTTTTTTTGTTTTTGTTCACAGGCTGTACACTCTGGCGAAACATTCTGGTTCTTTGTCCACCACCGGACTGTAGTTTTGTTCCAAAATCTGAGTGTTGCCTGCACATTTGTTTTAAAGTTCTAGCTTATGTGTATGCAGACTCTTGATTCCATGCGTCTTGGGCAGATGCACTTTGACTTCGAAGTATGCCACCAAAAAGTCGACTCCTACGACATGCTTGTTAGGGAGGCAATATGTCTATTCTTGTCTCCTCCCCCCCCCCTCCCCCCAACGCCCCACCCCCTCTTCCACAGATCTCCGGAAACCAACACGGGAAGAACTTGGTTGGATTCAAACTATTATTACAAATTAAGTATTTCATAGTTTTTACACGTGTGACATCTTAAAATGTTTAGAACAGTTTTTAGATTCGCATAACCTTGTAATGAGGTTTAAAACGGCAGTGAGAAGAGAAGGAACAGCCGGCACCTTAAAGAGAGGGCCGCCGCAGCAAATACAGCTATAGCTTTGAACACGATTCGAAGACGTGGCAGAAGATTGAATACCGTCTCCCCCCTGTGGGTTCTGGAGCCCCATTGTGGAGAAAACAAGAATTGACCAACTGCCTGACCAAAAGCATGTTGTGAGAGTCGACTAACTGAGAGCTTCCTTCGAAGTCGGAGTGCATCTGCCTGAGAGGCAAGGAACCAACAGTCTGCATGCAAAAGAGTCACACCTGTGAAACGGATGCACACGCAACACTCAGTTGCTGGAACAGGACTTGAGTCCAGAACCTTTTGCCGGAGTTTACAGCCGGTGAACGTGAAGAATAATAATAATTAGAAGAAAAAGAAGAAGATGAAGAAGAATACCGTCTAAACATCGCCAGAGCTTCAAGCTTCACACATACTCTTTCGAAATATATTTGCTAAAACAGGTCTAAAGCTTTAAACTTTTCTAAACATTTTAACACTTTAGACACTTATATCAACTGAATACTCTTCCTCAAAAAACAATTACAACAGTTTAAAATCATGGGCAACAATTCTCAAAGACATGTGTATGACAGTCGGAATTGCGAACATTATATTGAGCTGCTCGGCGCTGCCATTCACTACACACCTATCTATCTATCTATCTATCTATCTATCTATCTATCTATCTATCTATCTATCTATCTATCTATCTATCTATCTATCTATCTATCTATCTATCTATCTATCTATCTATCTATCTATCTATCTATCTATCTATCTATCTATCTATCTATCTATCTATCTATCTATCTATCTATCTATCTATCTATCTATCTATCTATCTATCTATCTATCTATCTATCTATCTATCTATCTATCTATCTATCTATCTATCTATCTATCTATCTATCTATCTATCTAATCTATCTAATCTATCTATCTATCTATCTATCTATCTATCTATCTATCTATCTATCTATCTATCTATCTATCTATCTATCTATCTATCTATCTATCTATCTATCTATCTATCTATCTATCTATCTATCTATCTATCTATCTATCTATCTATCTATCTATCTATCTATCTATCTATCTATCTATCTATCTATCTATCTATCTATCTATCTATCTATCTATCTATCTATCTATCTATCTATCTATCTATCTATCTATCTATCTATCTATCTATCTATCTATCTATCTATCTATCTATCTATCTATCTATCTATCTATCTATCTATCTATCTATCTATCTATCTATCTATCTATCTATCTATCTATCTATCTATCTATCTATCTATCTATCTATCTATCTATCTATCTATCTATCTATCTATCTATCTATCTATCTATCTATCTATCTATCTATCTATCTATCTATCTATCTATCTATCTATCTATCTATCTATCTATCTATCTATCTAGATATCTGTCTGTCTGTCTGTCTGTCTGTCTGTCTGTCTGTCTGTCTGTCTGTCTGTCTGTCTGTCTGTCTGTCCGTCCGTCCGTCTGTCTGTCTGTCTGTCTGTCTGTCTGTCTGTCTACAAGGTTCGACAATTAAGTAAGGAGACTAATTCCATAAAAAATTTTAATAATCAACAGTTGAACCTGTATTTTATTCAAAGTAAATCCCCTGTGCATTCATAAAGCAAGTGGCACGATCTAACAAACATTAGAACGACCTCTGTAGGTGTGTTTGTTGGCGTCAACTCCTCCCATCACCCTGGTATACCGACCCAATTTTACCTTCCCGTCCACGCGGTGGCGATATAAAGGTTAGTACCAGCCCTGTTCATCCTCTCGAACGAAGTTTTTGTGTGCCAGGGACAAAGATGAGTATAATGTATTTAGTACATTATAGTCATGTGTAGTCACTTCATAGTGCATATTTGTGTATGTGTGCTGTGTTGTGCTTTATGTGCTGATGAAAACTAATCGCCGCAACGTCCTTTGTTTAATTATGGTGATAGATTTTGTAAAGCTGACATAACTATTTATCTTTTTTTATCCCTTTTATTCTCTTTCCTATAACTTCCTACCCTTTTAAAAACCTTCCGGTGAACTTCATAAAATGGTTAAATATCCGTCAAGTATAACCTCAAACTGGCTAGTTATTCCGAGTGTGTACTCAGACGACACTTTTACGCTGATAATGAGCGCTCCAAGTGACCCGCAATATGGTTCATCTGGTGGCTAGTTTTTAAAATATCCATTTATCGTGACGTCCCCCCCCCCCTCCCTTCCCCTCCTTCCCGCTCAGTTACTACATAAACAGTATCTCGTTGACAAGCAAACCAACACACAACCAGGGCCGTGTCGTATCTAGGCATGTACAACATGTGCAACTGCATGGGACGGCAAAAAATGTGGGGCACCATTTTGAGTACTAACACATTTTTATCTGTTTATGGATATTATCAGTATGACTCTTGCATTAGAGTAGTGTTCTTGCATTGAAACTTCAAGGCAATGGTGACGCTGAAGTTTTGCTTAGGGAACAGAGGGCGTACATTAAATGACTGCACAGGGGTCTCATACACCCTAAATGTGACCCTGACGACAACACGTGAAGTAATAAACTCATTATCTGTAATCCAGAAAAGGCGATACGATAATAACCATGGTAAAATTGTATGCAAACAAACTCACTAGCAAACAGAAATAGTGGCGGAAGACAAAGTGAATTGAAAACATTCTCTATGAATCAAACGCTGGTCAGCCAAAGTGGATTGGAAACATTGACTATGAACCAAACGCTGGTCAGCCAAAGTGGATTGGAAACATTGACTATGAACCATACGCTGGTCAGCTAAAGTAGATTAGAATCCTTCACTTTAAGAGGCGTAAATATTTCAACGTTTTCTTGAGTTGAGTTGAGCCAAGAATTGACATCGCAGCACTCGGGGCATTCCAATGAGCGCTCCGTCCCCATCTTCAGCAACAGCGCAGAGTTCCAATACTGATAGTACCGCTCACAATCTGGTTATATATCCATCTTGCCTTTCCTCTAAGCGTGGTGAGCCGGTCAGACCCTTTGGTTACACCCAGGTGCCTCATTCTCTTAAGGCCATAATAATCTTTTCTATACTTTTCTGAGATTAGCTAGTATAATTTAAAGTGATAGGACCTCAGGGTTTTATTCAGCTTAGGGCCTCATCATGTCTCAATCTGACCCTGGACGTATAACAGGAAGTGAGCGAGCGATGTGTATATTCAGTGTGCTAGGATAACAGTTAGCATCTACACCTAGACATTTGCTGCGGGAGATAGAGCATCTATCTGCATGTGTGTGCCTAATGTGCTATGTTGTCGATTCTCAAATCAGTCATCAGTAGTACTTTGTTTAGCTATAGTGTACCCAGTTATAACTAGTTCATAAAGTTTCTATTCTGATCTCTCTACTTCTTTCTATGGTATTTCTATTGTATATTTGTTTATTCTAATTCTGAAGCATGCGCCGGGAGTCGATTTTAATTACAGCATTTTGGGCTGTTCTACAGCCATCAGAAAAATGCAGTTACCGTTTCAACCTCCATTCTCATTCTAGATACTGTGCAATGCAAAGTTATCTGCTTCCAAACTGAATAAAGGCAAATTAAAAACCCACCCAGTAATTTAGGATTGTGAAACTGTTTTCAAAATTCCTAAGCATGATTTGATATCTAGCCTTTATTTACTGAGCTAAAGAGTAGAACATCATGTATACAATTCAGTGATCATATGACGGTAGGCAGAATTTAATTAACGCAATGTTCAAGGCTTTTGAGACAACCCTAGACAAACAGTATCAGTGGCTTTGATAAGTATGGTGATGAAAAATCTGGCAACTATGCCATGTTTATTTGTTAGTCTGGTTCTACACCTGAGTTGACATCGTTCATATATTTGTGTCATTGTGATCTATCATAGGAGGGAGAACTGGCAGAGAGGCTAGAATACTGACATAAAGGTTTCAATGCTGAACCATCATGTGGGAGACCTGGGTTTGAAGCCTTATTAGTAAGGTGATAGTTTTTAACGTCGGGATAAAATGTAAACAGCATATCGTGCACACTGCCTTTGCAGCGTGACGCTAAATTCTAAGGCAACACTATTATTTAAAAAAAATGGTAAATCCAGGAAGCATTAACTTTTTTTAGAGGACATGTCATAATGACTTTCTTCTTCTAAAGGTTCATGCCATGTGGTGTTCGTGGTCATGTCTGGTATGCTTTTAGTAAACTCTGACACAGATGATTCCCCATACCATGATGTCAAACTGTCCAGCATCTCTCTATCGTTCTCCTTCTGCCTCTCTTCCCCTCCAACTTTCCGACTGTTACGATATAGGATAATTTACAGATTACAAAAACTTAGGGATAAATATGTGGTTACAGTCACGTTTATGTATTATGCTCTACAGCGATTAGCCAAGGAGGAATGCAATACAGACTGGCCCCATTAGGTTCCATTTATTTAAAATTAATCTTACGTAGAAGTTCTTGATAAAATGAAGCAAAGTCATAAGGCAAGCGCAAAACACTGATAACACTGAAGAAAGGAAAACCACAAATATAGACAGCAGGGGAAAAGAAATCCCCAGACACATTTACAACACTACAAAAAAATTTAGGGGAAATACAGTCAACCAAATGGATGAATAGAACAAAAATTAGCTATAAAAATTGCTCCAACACACACACACACGCACGCACACACACACACACACACACACACACACAACCAAAGATCAAATGGGCAGAGTGGCTGCATATCCGAAACTGCCTTTTTTTACTGCTGTTATTTACATCTTTTAGTGATGTAGAATAGGGGGCATCTTTAACCAAAGAGTAGTATAAAAGGTTACAAATCCAGCGTGTTTTTGGTTGTTGTTCCCCCCCCCCCACCCCCGCTCTCTACGCTATACTAATAACCCACCACATAGAAAATAGAGGAATTTTTGTAGGCCCCTGCATACGTCCTGCCTGGCCAGATTCACACCTAATTCCTTATTTTCTTATTCTTACACATGTTATTTCACCTGACCTCGCGTCTTCTATCACCAGATCCACACCTAATTCCCCATCTCTCATTCTTATGCATGTTATTTCACCCGACTCCGTGTCTTCCAAACCACTTTATTTCACTGAGCTGAAATATGGACATCTCACTAATATTTTGAGCTGAAAACTTGACATTCCAAGCAAGACAATTGAATTTTTTATACTAGGTGAAAAAAAAAGGCAAGGGACCGAGGTGGGGGGGGAGGTGGGGGGGGGGGTGGGTTAGGGGGTTAGTTACTCACTCGTTGTGGTTATAAAATCCGAACCCCTGTCGTCAATAAATAAACGATACAATATGCCCTGTAACTACAATGAAAATTCTCATCAACATAATTCGGGAAATAAAAGTAATTTAAAGTATTAAATCTAAAAATGTATACAGATATAACTTTATGTGTATTTTTTTTTTTTCTCAGACCTATTCCTAGATTTTTATAAAATGTAGCAATCATTGGTTGTCTTTGTTCGCCGTACGGACACCTTAAATATTAGTGAAAAGGTATTTTCTTCAGTGATAGTTCTTATGCGATTCTCCTTACTACAATAAAACTTCATTAACACAATCTCACTAGGGCCCGTACATAAGCAAAGAATAACAAAACTGCACCCTTTCATACATGTCGTAAGAAGTGACTATGGGTAGGGTTGGGCCTGGGGTTGGCTACCTCATACTGTGAAAACAATAGCCACATAAAAACTAACCAGCCATGGAAAATCAAAAAGAGAAACAAGAAAAGTCCAGCCAACCAGGATGTGGGAAGGCTCTTATAATAGAAAAGAATGACACAGTGCTGAGAAAGCCGAAAGGAGTCCGGATAGTCGACACACCTCCTGCCTCCTAAAAAAATTCTCTAGAATGTTAGAATTTTGTATGATGTAGAAAGACTAATGTAAGTATTAATTGAAATGAAACTTATATCATTAGTATTTTTGGATTATGTGAAACTAGATAGACATGGGCGGGTAAAAGTATTATAAAATCAGGGGACATTTCTGTTCTCAAGAAATACAGAGGACAATTATCCCCACAGTGAAGGAGTGGACCTGATGCTATCGAAAGAAGCAGAAAGGGCACTTATAGAATGGGAAGCTGTGAGTCCTAACATAATGAAAGCGTCATTTAGAACAGCGAAACCGAAGGTGATCCTCTGTCTGATATGCAATGTTATGCGCCAACAGATAATAAGAATGCATCAGGTGAGGAGAAATTTTACATGCAGTTTCAAAATATTATAAATAATGAAAGGGAGTGCAATTAAAAAATTGTGATGGGTGACCTGAATACAAAGATATGAAGAGATTATAGGAAAACAATCTAGGAGTAATGAATGAAAATAGAGAATTATTCACAAATTTTTGTGTAGAAAACCAGTAGCCTATGTTATTGGGGAAAACATTTTCCCACATAAAAGAATACACAAGGCAACATAGGAATCACCAGACCATAAGACAACCAATCAAATTGGTCAAATGTGTATAAACAGAAAATTTAAAATGTCGCTTCATTAGGTCTTTTGGAGGTGCTGGTGTATTTACTCACTTTTCTGTTCCATCTAAACAGGGAATTTGAATAGCTTTCAATCTTCTGAAGGATGGAAAGGCGGCATGTCCAGATATTATCCCAGCAGAAGTTATTAAGGCTGATTTTAACCAAAATTAACGGAATTGCTACTTATACTATTTAGTAAAGTCTAGGAGATCGAAGAAAAACTATCAGATTGCAAATAATGATATCTTGTGAAACTGCCCAAAATAGGTGATCTACAGGAGTGTGAAAACTGTAGAGAAATTATTTTGCTGTCAGCTCCTGGAAAAATATTAAGTAGGATTATTTTGGAAAGACTAAATGAGGCTATTGATAAAAAGCTAAGAGATGAAGAGGCAGGTTTTCAGCCAAACAGATCATGTACTGACCAGATAGCCACATTACGCTATGACGCTATGCTAGAGCAAAGCATTGAGTTAAATTCATCACTTTACATTGGATTCTTAGACTATGAAAAACTTTTCACAGCAATGATAGGGAATTTCTCTGGAAATTATTGAGGCACTATGGAATCCCACAGAAAATTATTAACTTTTTAAAGGCAACATATAAAGACATGACATGTTGAGTTCTTCATGAGGGAAAGCTAACAGATACATTTGAAATAAAAACAGGTGAGTGACAGGGTTGTCTTTTGTCATCTCTCTTATTTTTACTGACAATAGACTAGAATATAAAGGCAGTAACTGTTAATACCAAGAATGAAATTTATTTAACCTCTACAAAGCAGCTTGATGATCTGGACTTCGCTGATGATACTTCTCTTCTGTCCCACTCACGGAATCAGATGCACGATAAATTAAATATACTCGATGCGAGATCACAGCAGCTAGGTCTGAAAGCCCATGACACAGATAATAAAAATAAATCAGGCAAATAGTAATTTGGTTCTTCTTAATGGTATTCCACTTCAAGTCCTGGAGTCGTACACCTATTTGGGCAGTAATGTACATAAAGATGGGGGAACTGATAGATATATTAAAATACGAATACAAAAGGCAAGAGGAGTTTTCACTCTTCTTCTGCCTTTCTTACCCCCAATGGAACACAGGGCCTCGACCAACTCGGACAACTCGTTCTATCCTTCGCAACTGCATGCAAATGGAATTAAATGGTACGATACAATCACTAATGTAGTTTTAACAGAGAACTAAACAAGTTCCAGTGGACCAACAGGTGAAGAAAAAAATGACAAGACACACTTTGAGAAAACCTGAGAACAATATAACTAGAAAGTCTTTGCACTGGAACTTACAAGAGCAAAGAAATAAAGGAAGATCAAAATACACGGAGAATGGAGCTAGAGTTAGGTTAAAAAGATGGGGAAGCCATGGGAAGAGTTACAAAAGATAGTGAAGGATAGGCGACTTGGCGTGATATGGTTGAGGGCCTGTGCTCTGTTGTGCTCTTTTGGGGGTTAAAAGGCAGAAGAGGAAGAATACAAACATGCTCAAGACAAATACTTAGCTAACATGAACACAATTTTGGTCCGAGCAGGAATTTATATTCATAAAACCCCAATTAAATAATTTCAACATAAACTGATCTTTCGTTCTACTGGAATTTGTGCTAAAATAGGTTTTAGGAATATAGCCTCAAAATCACGGACAGCTCGAGTGTCATGTAAGGTTCTTACTGG
The DNA here is from genome assembly GCA_905116865.2 of Candidula unifasciata. Taxonomy (NCBI): domain Eukaryota; kingdom Metazoa; phylum Mollusca; class Gastropoda; order Stylommatophora; family Geomitridae; genus Candidula; species Candidula unifasciata. Next base: position 526,465 of record CAJHNH020003380.1, read on the forward strand.
GTGTGAATACTAACTGTTTTGAGAAGTCAATTTCGGTACATAGCAATGGTGTTCTTTAATGATGTTCCAAAGCTGTCACTGTAACAAGTTGTTTCACAAATTTACCTGGAAAAGATCTGAGGTACAGATTTCATTTATACTTTATACATCACTGAGTTGTTCATGTTCATTTGTGAATTATTCTGAATATATTTCATTGAGTTTCCCTTGAGCACACTGACAGTAAGTTGTCAAATTATTATTTCATTTTACTAACTTCTCTAAACACGTGGTCTGTTTTATTCCTAATATTTAACTACTCACATATTTATTTGTTTGAGCAGTATTATAATTTTATGCCTGAAAATTCTCTCGTCACTCTGAGGTATGATATGGGTGTGTTGTACACAAACTGTATTCGTATGGTCTGTTTTATTGTGTTTACACTCCTGAAATTTCTAAATTAAATGTAACCCATTGGTCCTCTGATGATGAACACTGAGGTATCTAAAGAGTTAATAGCCAAAAGTATTAGTCAGTAAATATACATATTCATTATCTGGAGAGAAAAACAATGAACTGTACGTACTGGTCTATCAAAATATTAGTATAGCCTTTTATGCCTAATTCGCAAGTGGCTGTAAAGGAACCCCTTTTAACTACTATTCCTAATATTTTCCTCTCTCTCTGCCCCCGCATTTGTAGACTTAACTGTTGTTACCTCCCAATTAAGTGAAACAAGTTCTTCACATTCCTTTATGAGAGCTGAACATGCAAGGCTACAATCGGAAAATATATACTATGTATCCCAATTGTAACCAAGTAGGGTGGAACAGGATTTACCAGTATAAAAAAAAAACAATATTGCCAAGATCAGTTCCCTTTAGAAAACAATGGCAAACTACAGGACGTAAAATTTGCCTAGAAAAACCATAAGCGCCCCCCGACCCCCCCCCCCACACACACACAAATAAAAATCCTGGGGTTGGTTCTACAACGTCCAGTAAAGAATATACAACTAGCTTTTTAAAGATCAGTTAAGCAGAATATGTTTTCAATTTAATCTAAAACGTAAATGCCACTTTTCTACTATCAAAAAAAAAAAAAAAAAAAAAAAAAAAGAACAGCACATTTTAATGAGAAAATGTGTCCTTCATCTTGACAATCTGGCCACTAGGTAGCCGTGTCTTTTGTAAAATAAAGCCTTGAGATTTCTAATGGTTGCCCTGCGTTTTCTTAAAGTCACTGTGTGCATCCCAAAAGTCGCCTTATGTTGCTAAAAGTCACCGTGTGTTTCCTCAAAATCGACTTATCTTTTCTAAAAGTCGCCTTGTGTTTTATTACAAGTCGTCTTTCTAAAAGTCGCTTTTTTGTAACCGCGTGTTTTCTTAAAGTCGTTGTGTGTCTGACTCGTCAAGGACAGCTAGCGAAAGACCTGCGACCTACATTGAATGGCTTAAGTTGCCCCAAAGGAGATTGATATAGAGTCACCTAATGTGTCCCGTGGACAGTGAAACACTTACTAAGGAACTTTAGTGACCGACTTGCCACGACCAGTGACAGACTTAGGAAGTACCTTGGGGGATTTAGGGTGTCTCAAAGGAGCAAGACATCCAGCGGTGTCTTCAAGAGAAAAGACATGCAATGACTTGAAAAGTATCAATGCTAATTAACGATAAGAAACATCAGTGAACGAGAGACTTGTTACAAAGGAGACAAACAAGAAAATATTGAGTTATGTCCAAATGAAGAAAAACATCTGGTGACTAAGAACGCCTCAGGGACAATAACCGCCTACTAATTAATATCGGTAAAGACTTACTAAGAAAAGCTGGTGAAAGTTTTGCTACGCACATTGAGTGACTTAATATGTCCTGAAAGAGTAAGACTTCAAACGGCTTAGGATGTCAAGAGATAGTGGCCGACCTTACCAAAGAACTTAAGTAAACGATATACCAAGATCAGTGAGAAACTGTCTTGAGGGACTTAGGGTTTCCCAAAAAAGAAAAAAAGAAAGATATCAAGCGATTAAATTTGCACCAAAACAGTGAACTCCTTGTTAAAGACATAACCTGCTTTAAAATGTACAGATGATAGTGGCTGACTGACTAACAGACTTAATTGAACGACTTACAAAAACCAGTGACCAATTAGAGAAGTACACTGAACGACTTACCAGGTAAACCACTTACAAATACCAGTAACCAAGATGCGAGGTACACTGTGTGACTTATAGTGTCCCTCGGCCCATAAATGCCTCCTCTAAATAGTCGACACAACAACTTGACATTCTCACTGAACATCCGCATCGAACATTTTGTCATGATACCAAGTTTACTCAGTTTTCATATTTTATTATATACAAAGTCCTAACACCAAATGCCCTGGGGACTCTTACACCTCTCATCTAACTAGCTGACAAGACAACTTGACCCCCTTCCTGAGCCACCTGTACCTAACACTGACCATGACACCCTCCCATTGTCATATATTTTTTTCCTATTAAAAAATTCATAGCGCCATATGCTGAGGCGCCATATGCTGAGACCCCTCAATGAATCTCTAAACCTCCTATTATACCTAGCTGACATGACAACTGGACTTCTCTCAATAAACCACCGGCACTTAACAACATGATACAACATCAGCACATTTCTCCTGATTTATACTTTCACTCTATATTAAGGTATAGCACCATAGGTACTGACCCCTAAAATTCCTTGTGTAAGTAGCTAACACCACAACATGACTCCCTCACTGAGACAGTGGCACATAGGACTGAAATGACACCCGTTATTTTGCTATAATTTTCCATTTTTACTTTATTAAAATTTATAGCACTATATTTACGGGAGCTCCTGATTACCCATGAAATCCCTCCTATAACTAGCTGACACAACAACTATACCCCTCAGTGATCCGCTGGGACCTAACACTATAACACGACACCCATCTTGTTAACATAATTTTTCAGTTTTACTCCTTTTTAAGTCATACAACTAACGTTTCAATTTTTTAACACTTTACACACACACACACACACACACACACACACACAATCACACACACACTTTCTATCCCTCGCCACCAAGTCAATCAATACCTCTAGTTTTCTTTATTCTACTATATAACCCAAAAACGACTTCAGCTCCACCCACCTCCGGTCAGCGCCACCCCTCAAACCCTGGGACCCTCTGCTCCGCCTCACCAACCACTCACGGATACACAAGAGCCACTCCCGAGCCGCCAGGTGACTTATATAGAGCCTCACATTAACCCGCCAGTGATCCCCAGCCTCAACCGAACCGCCAGGTGACCTACATCAGGCGGGCTAATCGTTTTGTTTTCCCTTCATTTCTTTAGTGGTGGGTAAATAACAAAGATAATATAGGGATTCTCCCCCCCCCCCCCCCCATAAAAAATGGGGTCCGTAATGTCGGTACTCACTACTTACTTGTATTTTCAATGCATATTTTGTTTTATACTTTCATGTATACATCAAGAGATAGGCACACTTTTGTCTCAGAAAATGTACAAACGGGAAGAAACAGCGTTTTGGAGATCCACTGCAAACTGGCATTGTGGAGATGGCGCCTCATTAATTTAATAATCATACCTGATGAAATTTGTCATGACACGGCCATAACATTGGTAAAGTTGTTGTGTCAGCCAATGGTAGCAACCCTCACTAAACAAGAAGCAAGTTTATAGTTGTGTCATGAGGCACCTGTGATAAGATACCAAATAACAGCTGTCTATCTGTCTGTTATCACATCTATAAAACCCAGGATCGCAGAGATAAGAATATTCGGATTCTCAAGACATGTTGCTAAAATGATGTGGGTAGTACTGAGTCAGACACGTAACTAAAAATGCATCATCAAAATTGTTTCTGAACAAGTACTAAGGAAAAACAAATACGAACTTCAGAAATGGCAAACTCTTTCTGTGGAAATTCAACATTTTGGGTAAGAAATATTATTTTTTTTTAATAACTTACCAAATTTCTTTTGTATGTAAAGTATAGTATAATATGTATTATAGTTTCGCTACAGTCTCTCTCCACCCACCCCCCCCCCCCCAACAAGCAGGTGTAAAATGCATTGAATAATACGCTTGTTTCTGAATACTGTACTGACAGTACTACTACCGACGTTTTATCAAAACTTATCATCAACATAATCATCAATTTCCACTTCTGCCGTTAAGCGTTGTGGGAGAGACAGTTTGTGATCCATTGCATTTACACTAAACAAAACAAAACTAAAAATAATAAAAGTCGTGAATGCTGCCGCTGTTGTTGTTGTTGATGTTGTTGTTCAACCCCACCAGGACCATGCAACGAGCAACCAACACCCGGTGACGCAAAGTGCCACCATTTTGATGAGTATCACCCGGGAACATGCCCTGGAAACCCCGTTCAAACCATAGGGTGGGAAATATTAGGGCCCCCGACTACAGCCGAGGTAGGGCTTTAAAATGACGAAAATTTGCCTCGCATATTGGGACGGGCATAAACAATTGTCGGGAATTCATTGTATGTTTCTCTTTTGTCATTACAATGTTGGTTACAAAGTTTACGTTGTTTCAGTGGCTGTGTCTGCATCGCCAGACCTCATTGCCATCCTAGTTGGCCTCTCATCATTGATGCAGACCATATCAGAGTCAGCAATGGTCTCTGTAAGTGCAATTCCCTGTCGGTTTTCTCCACTGCTGTCCCATTCTCTGTTCCTCGCGTTGAAATCCCCACATATGAGTAACTTATCAACTGGTAACTCCTCCAATTCCTTGAGCCAGCCCATTGTTCCCCTTCGACAAAACAGCCATTGACTTGACATTTGTCTCCCAGTCGTCGGTTTTAGATGTTAAATGGACTGTCCTGAATGACCATGGAAGTGATCACTTACCATGTTCAGTCTTGATTTCTAAACCCAGTAAGGTCAAGGCTGTCAGAGCACGCAAGACCTTCCGGTACAAGTGGACCAACAATCTACTTGGACGCCTCAGACAGGAAGCATGAAACAGCAAGAACTAATTTTCTACAGCCCCCATGGTGGACTCCAGAAGTAGAACAGGCGTGGAAGGCAAAGAGAGCCGCAGTGAAGCAGCTAAAGAAAGTACGACAGACACCCAGGAAGTGGAGATGGCGGAGAATGTCAAAAAAGATAAGGTGGAGTTTTTCAAGCACTGTGCGTCACAGACCAAAAGAGCAAAGTGGGAAACTTTTGTGAATGATATGGGAAGCTATAAAACACTGGGGAAATTCTGGAAACTGCAAAGACAGATGCAAAGAAAAGATCGGCCCATGACAGTGGGAACAATTTATAGAGATGGTGGTGTGCATATGACAACAGACGAGGAGAAAAGGGGGGGGGGGGGGGGGGCTTTTCTCCATATGTTTATAGCTCAGACAGATAATAATTATGTAGACATCAGGGACGCAGTTAGAGAGGAGTTAGCTGGCACCTTAAAAAATATGCACTATGAAGACATGATACGAGTAGAAGATATCAAACAAATTATCAAACAGGCAAAAGACACTGCACCAAGGCTTTGAGCGATGTGGACCTAGCGGAGATGGCTGACTGTTTTAACAAAAGTTTTAAGACAGCAAAAGTACCGCAGGACTGAGTGCACAGCTTTATAATCCCACTACCAAAGCCTTTTATGGATCATTAAAAGCTCAGTGGATTTAGAATCATCATCTTACAAAACACATTTTTGTAAAGATGGAAGCTTCTCCCAAGAGGTCTGGGAAGCTACAGGCCAGGAAAGGACACATGTGCAAATGCGACCACTTTTGCTTTTGACGTCTATGAAGGGTTCCAGAATAGACAGGAAACTATGGCGGTAGCACTGGATCTCGAGGATGCTTATAACAGAGTAAGATGCGGCATCTTGATGACTGCACTGAAGGAGAAGGAGGTCAGTCCATGGAGGGTGAATTGGATTGCAGCTGTCCTGTATTCACGTCGGGTTGCTCTTCGACTGGGCTCATAGACCTCAGAACCATGCAGTCTGGCCCCAGGACTGCCACAGGGATCCGCTATCTCGCCTGTGCTCTTTAACGTGTATCCGAGCAAGATTGCAAGCCTAGAAGCACCAGGAGTTGGAAGGATACTGACTTTTGCGGATGATATACTTGCATATAGGCAGGGGGAAGAGAGAGAACAAACAGCACGAGAGCTACAAGCGACAGTAGACAAAGTGACTGAGTGGTGTCCAGAAATGAGGGCTGTCGTCCACCCGGAAAAGGGGTCTGCTTTGTGGTGATCTTTGGACAACAGGATCGTTAAAGCTAATGTCATAAGCCCCACGATAGATTGTAGAAACATCAACAGAGAGAGCAAACTGAAGTATCTGGGAATTACATTTGTCAGGAACCTGTCCTTTAAGGACCATGTGAAGAGTGTTGTAACAAGATGCCAAAAAAGGACTTGGTGCACTTAAGACTGTGGCTACAATTGACAGAGCAGAGAATGCTTTTCACAATATATCAGCACCTGATCCTGTCAGTGGTTGATTATGGCCTGGGAATGCTTACCGTCTCAAAAAGCCAGATGGACAAACTAGAGCGCATACAAAACGCAGCAATGCGGGTCATTCTGGGTTGCACCAGAGACACCCCAGTGGTGTGTATGCGATACATCCTCGGTTTGCCCATTGTTGCAGGTAGGCACAAGGTCCTGCAGACTAAGTCATATCTCAGGGTAGCCGCAGACACAGACCACCCTTTGCACGAAGCTCTGGGTGCAGTTAAGGGTCAGCGGCTGATAAGAGGGAGGTCATGGATGGCTCAGGCAGAGGATTCAATCAGACAGGTTTGCATCCTTGAGAACATTAGGCGAGGAGAGGAGTGGGTCAAAGTGCCACCTGAACAGTCAGACTTGTGTAGGATCGTAATTACACTGAGCCGGGAATGCAGAGACTGGCCAGCAGGTGCCACAGAGGTGGAAATTCAGCAATTAATTCAAAACCAGGTGTTCAAAACCAGGCGGTTCCCGGAGTTGACCCAACTTCTAGGTAATTGTTACCAGAGTTAACACTCTCGGGTAAATGGAGGAACGTCGCTGTAGCTACGGAGTTGCGTGCGGACGGCGACACAGGCAGACAGTTTCATATCAGCTGTCCGTACTGGTGGCAGAGCATTTATAGTTTATAACCGTGTGCAATGACGCTGGTTCACATCTGCCGACTCACTTTTTTTTTTACTTTACACTCACATGCAAAAGAAAAAAAGTTGTAGTTGAGAAGATCGACTTCATTGTCGGGTTTTATTCCATTTGACCCAGTCTTTCTTCGCAGAATTGCTAGCCACCTGCCGAGAGGGTCGCACAAAGCACGAACATCGCAGCTCCTGTGATGATTCCCAGGGATCACTTGAACCAAACAACGCCGCTATGAAACGAACCTATGACCTTTAGAGCGCGAGACAAACCCCTAGACCCTAACCCCCTTCCCGCATGTATTAAGTGTAGTGCCGTTCCTTAATTATTACAAAATTTTAAATTTAAATTATTTATGTCTTAAATCTTGCACTCGTTATATATATTAACACTATGTTTCTTCAGTTAAAGTGTGTTTACAAGATGGGGCACACATGTTCTCTAAAAAAAAAAACAGATAGTAGAAGGACAATGACACTTAAAGTTTAACTTTAGCTGTAGGCATGTTACTTATCATCAGGGTCACCATAACTTGGGGACCCAGGCATATTGAAACCCCTTGACACTCCACTTCCCATCTATTTTTAGGAATGGCTAGGCCTAACAAATTACCTAAGAGGCCTCTCTAACCATGTATCGAAGATTTCGTGTTAAGTATTTGCTTAGACATTTCATATTATTTCAAATATATTTCTTATATTTATTTGCCATTCAGCTCATAATAATAATAATTATTATTATTATCTTTATTGCACACTTAAATGGTTTAAGCTGCCGGACTCCTTCTTCCACCCCTCAAACAAAAAGATGCCGAGTGCCCACTACTCCCAACCTAAGACGATGCCTGTGTTTATTATAGGAAGTGTCTGATATTATGTTTAGCTGTACCAAAGATAAAACTGTTCAACCCATTTGTGTTAAAATTGGGATAAATGATATATAGTATATGATTCTATACTGTATCAATGCCAGTAAAATGTGGGGGGGGGGGGGGGGGGGGTAGAAGTACAGGACCATTTCAAAATATCAAGATGATTACACCAACTGAGAATTAATAAGATAATATTAAAGAAAATGTATATGATCTCCTTGAGAATATCATAGAAGCTCAAAAACGGGACACATTGATTGTCTTGGGAGATTTCAATGCAAAAATAGGAAGAGAAAACGTATAAAAATGTACCAGACATAGAAAGCCGACATACAATTTGAAACGATATTGGATGGAGATTAATCAAACTTGCAGTAGCCATAGGACTACAGATGAGCAGCACCAGATTTCAAAAGAAATACATAAACAAACCTGGCAATCATGTGACAAGATAACATAATCAAATAGATCACATTTTATTAAATACTAGAAAAGCATTAAACATACAACAAGTTAGAAGCTACAGAGAAGCTGAGTGTCATAGTGACCAGCACCTGGTTGGTGCAAACCTAAAAATCATTATTAAGAGATTCTCCTGCACCAAGTTACAAAAATCACATCCAAAGTACAACAGAGAAAGATTAGGAGCAACATCTACATCAGAGAAATTTGCAGATGAATTAAAACATAAAACTGAAATTTTACAAATTCCGTCAGAGGAAGACGTTTACCAAACCTGGATGGATATTAGGAATATAATTCAAACTGCTGCGGAAGAATGTCTTGGTGTGTCCACACTAAACAGAAAGAACGGTTCTTTATTAATATCCTACCCCCAAATGACATTACAGAACAGTCCAGCGTTTTAGAGGGTGATAAGACTGGGTTTCCCGGCTTTCTGATGATTTTAACGATCCCAAAACATCTAGAACTGGCCCAAACCTCCACGAGAAAAAGCAACTAGATCTCACGACTGCATGCAGCATAGGTCCCAGGACTGAATGCAACCTATCTACCACGCCCTGAAATATTAGACTGTCCCGTGACCTTTGGATTCTAATTGTTTGGGGTAGGATATTAATAAAGTACTGAAAGAACAAAACGGTCGACAAAAAATGTGAAGAAGCAGTCAATTGTTGAAAGGGGGGAATCCCTTGTTGATGACCTGTAGACTCAAGCTGTGCATACTCACTGCCACTGTGGCGCTCTTCTTGTTATCTTACTAGCATTACTCGCCACGCTTTGCTGTGGCTCAGTCTGGCGCAATGGCAAAGAAAAAATATAGAACGCGCACGTGTCTAATATGGTTAATATCACAATCGTTGTCTGCGCAAAAATACAGATAGTCTGATATGCTGATTCTAGAACACGCAGCAGAGAAGGGTCTTTATAGTAGTGGTGGTTTAAATTGTATTATTAGGACTTAATAAGATAGTTTTTGTGTGTACCACATGCTACCGTTTTTTTTAAACAGCTGAAAGTACTGTATGTCTAAATGACCGACAGACTCGCTTACGAAAAAAAAAAAAACTATGAGAAGAGCTGATGAAGCGTTATTGAAATATAAATAATTAAAAAGGAGAACTTCAAAAAACATGTTTTCAGCTCAATTAAAATCAAATTTTAAGCTCTCTCAGTTAACAGTGACTGTCATAACCCCACCCACCGACCACTACTCTCTCCCTCTCCAAAGAAATGCCCACATCTTAACATTTCCATGTGCTTCATTAATATCCTACCCCCAGATGACGTCACATGACAATCCAACATTTTTTAGTGTGATAATGTACTAGAACGGAAAAGCCCTAAGTACCAAGACAAACGATTTTTTATTTAGGCGGTACTAAAAACAGAAATATTCTAGCCCAGATAAGAAATCTTCTGTGTACAGTCTAGATTAGCTAAGCAACAAATAAACTAAGCACGCTAACCACAAGTAAGTCCTAATCTGAACCAAAACAACTGGAACTATTATTACCACATTGAACATCTGTTTATTTTACTTAACATAAAATCAGCGTGGTTCACAAATAACAACATTAACAACAACCAACGTGCTCGACCAGAATCTCAAATGCTATTAATCAAATCTAAGACCGCCTAACCAAATAAAACGTACCATTATCGCGAACACGAGCCCGTCTAGCGTCGCTCAGCTGGTCCGATCTGACACACCTTGGCGTTGAGACTAAGTGCAGTCAAACAACGGCAGACAGGGCGCCTGACCATGCCTAGCCGACCACAGAGCGACCGCGAAAAAATAGGCCGCTAAAGACTAAGCAAAGTCTTTTATTAACTGATGTCTGGCCAGGTTTCTTCGTTGTTATCGTTTAGAACTAATAGCTGTTCCTGTGGCCTCTTTTGTCTGTGACAGTAAGACTGGGTTTCCCGGCTTTCTGATGCTTTTAACGACCCCAAAACATCGAACTGGCTCTAACTCCAACCCATCTACGTGAGAGTGCAGCCTAGGTCTCACGACTGTATGCAACCTAGGTTCCATGACTGCATGCACCCGTTTCCATACACTCTGTCAACAACTCTTCAATACCATAACGGCCTGCTTCATGCAGATTTATGAGGTCAGCAGTCAAAGGCCTCCTGTCAGCGAAAATAACAACTTGAGTCGTAAACGCGGCAAAGAAGAAAAATGAATCAAAACGTCGTAAAACAAAAGCAAGATGCCAATGTGATCGTCGCTGGAGCTATGTAGTGTATGCATTGTGAAACATCCTTACATAAAAACACGCACGTATTCGAATGCAACGTAGTGTGAAATTTTCAAAGTAATCGGTGTTGACCTTTCGGCGTAGCTTCATGCAGAGGTATGAGGTCAACAGTTAAAGGTCGCCAACCAGCAGAACCAAAAACAATTCCGTGCCGGCAACGAAACAAAAACCGATTTGATCGTTGCTGTAGCTATGTGGTTCATGGTTTGTGCGACACTCCTATATAAAAACTCGCACGCAGTTGAATACAACATTTTATGAAAATATGAAAGCAATCGGTGAAAAACTTTCGGAGATTAGTTATTACAACCAACAAAAATTAACACTTTTATTAATATAGAAGAAGATATAGATTTATAGACCAACCTTGACGGCTGATGGAGTCAACATGACCCAGTATTTCATTCATAACTCGGAAACTAATAAGGATATGGCAACGAAATTTGGAGTGGACTTTCCGTTTATTCAAAGTCGGGTGACATCATAACATGAAAAATGGCCTCCAGGCAGCATCAGATGTGGCGTTTCATGTTGTGGAAAGTCTGTCTCTGTACAAGCTGATAAACGAGCGCAACTCAAGGTCACGCGATGTTTTGCTGCCTGGACACCAGTGGTGGTCATTTTCTGCACATGTGAAGACGTCACTCGACTTCGCATGAACAGAGATGAGTCCACTTAAAATTTCGTTGCTATATCTTTTTTAATGTCCGAGTTATGAACGAAATACTGGGTTCCGCCCCTAGTGCAACACACGATATTATCTCTACCCCAGTTTCTAACTAAATTATTTACCATTATGAATAGTTTGTGTTATAAATCTTTTCAAAAATGCTTGCCCTTTCTCTGTGGCTGTTAACGTGGTCATACCGTATTTTGTAGCATATTGGAAACATAACTTTGCACCGATTTTGTTGATATCTGCAGGACAAGCAAATAGGATATTTCGGTCAGTGTTGGTCCTAAACCCAAGGCACTTGTGAGATTTCAATGGCACTCAGTGGGATATCAGTGTTGATCACCTTGACTTCCTCAACCTAAGGCACTTCATCATCAACAATGTGCCCTGATAACTGGCTAGGCACTCATGCGTCTCCTCAGATCACGATCCCTGGCTGCCTGGAACAGCTCTCTTGATGATATCCCTCCATGCCATTGTTTCAGCCCATCCAGCATCACTCTCTTGGTCTGCCTCCACCCCTTTTTCCAGTGATCTTTCCAGTTGTCACGATGTTCTCCAATTTCTCTCTTCTCATTATGTGGCCAAAGAACAGTGTTTGTCTCTATCATTGTTGTATATAGAGATCTACTTTCTTTGAAGCATTCGTTGCTAGTTATTCTGGCCGTCCAAAGTATTTGTAACATTCGTCTCAGAAACCACATCTCTGTTGCTTCTAAATTCTTCATAATGTGTTCAACGACATTCCCAGATTCGCTGATATACACCAAAGAACAGGAAATATACAGCAGAACAGGTTCTATGTAACATTTTAGCACCCTCTTAAAGGCACTTATGAGGTCTAACTGACACTCAGTGGGATATCAGTATTGGTCGCCTTGACTTGTCTAAGCCTGTCACACTTAAGAGGCTTAACTGACACTCGGGGTGGGGGATTAGGGGGGGGGGGGCTTAGGGGATATTGGATAGAAACATTTCATTCAACCCGTCACCTCTAGGGATAGACCCCAGGAACAAGAGCTGCAGAGTGGCCGCAGTCAAACATTTATAACCATAAAACTCTGAGAGAAATCGTATAATTTAATCCCCATTTGAGTTCCAGGTTCCTATTGTGGGGATGGGGGCAAGAACAGACCTACTGCCTCCCTTACAAGCATGTCGTAGGAGTCCACTAATTAGGGGGAATTCCTTCGAATTTGGAGTGCATCTGCCTGAGAGGCAACGAGCTAACAGTCTGTACACGGTTAGTCCAGATCTACAAAACGGGTGCATAAGCAAAACTCAGGTCCTTAAACAAAGCCAAAGTTTAGAAATGGACGAACAGTCAAGACTTTCCGCCGGGGTTTAGAGCTGGTGAACGCAAACAAACAAACAAACAAACACACATATATATATATATATATATATATATATATATATATATATATATATATATATATATATATAGATATAGATAGATATATATATATATATATATATATATATATATATATATATATATATATATATATATATATATATATATATATCATTGCTGGCTTCTGCAGTTTTCATTTTATTATCATCCTATTCTAACATGTTACGTCACATGGCGCTTGTAGGCTATTCCCATCTTTAGTTATATCCTCTGCAATCCTTTCGATTTCATCAATGGATTCCAGTGCAGCACCTAGAATCTCTAGTAATTAAAGACCCACCTCAGTGTCATATAGCAGCATCAACTCCCCTACCACAATAGACTGGCCCACAGTCTGGACACCCCCATATTAATTGGTGTATCTATGATCTCGGATAGTCCGTCCGTAGATATATAGTTCGTTTGTTGTTGGGGAGTCCAGCTATGAGAAACCTATATAAATCGCTCATAGATTGATCCTTCTTGACGTATTGTGTCATTATGTATGATAGGACACATTTTCTGCGCCTGTTCAAGCTTAATAGTTTGACCGCTCCACTGCGTGCTTGAGCCGTATCCCCGCCCCAACCGCTGTAGTTAGGGACTATAATTTTACACGTCACTTCTATTGGGTCCCTTTGAGTGGTTGGATGTGTTTCAGCACTGTAGCCACTTGACCGTTAATAAAGCATCTTTTTTTCTCCTGATTCGTCTGCATGAGATGTTTGAAGATCCAGCATGTGTCTATGCGGTAGTCCAGTTCTCCAGCTAATAGGCAACGGGGGAGAAACCAACTCGTATTGACCTGCCATTGTATGCTATGCCCGGCTATTTGTGAAGCCGACAACACGTCTCCAGGAAGGATTGTTTGTCTTTCGATCAGTCCCTGGGGAGAATCATTGTCGTCCGGAGACGCTCCGAGAAGCGAGACGTTACAGAGACCCTCTAATCAGCACACTAAGGAGCAGCAGGATCTGGAGCAGAAAAGTCGTTAGAGCTAAGGAACACTTTGGCAGCCAGAATCCAGATGCGCTTTCGTAATCTGTCTCTACTCTCCGAACAATGATGAGTCAGGAAATGGCTGAGGCAACATAAGGAGACCCATTCTCTAGTCTCAATTCTTCGAAGACTTGAACCATCATTCTGGTTCTATGTGTTTCATATTTCGTCTTCCGTTAAATCAGTGAAATTATTATATAATGTTTCTTGTTCACAAGGTTTCTTATTCTTGAAAAGTTGTTACGTTGGAATCAATTGTCACTGTCAGAAGTATATGCATGTCTTGTCAGACTCACTGTTGTTTATATATTTGACTGTGTTAACGTTGTTTACCAGTCTGGGGGCAAAAGTAGTAATGAAGACGTCTGGCCTAGTAGTACCCAAGAGTTTGTATTAACCCTGAGGAGTCATAGCTCGAGTCACTTTATTCCTGAGATAGGCTGAATGGATGTTTGAACTGAGGGCTAGGCCTCTAGACAAACGAAAGCCACCATTCAGAACCCCCCCCCCCCTATCTCAGAGCCCCTGAGGATTTTGGGAAAGTAATCCAAAAGTAAAGGGGCGTGACGAAACTGCCATACGACAGTACATCATCATCATCATGTAGCAGGTCCTTTGCAGAACGTCGCTCTCATCACAGTCTGCCTGTAAGAAACTCGGTCTCTTGCCAGTTCTTCCGCCTCATGAACTTTGACACTCAAGGAGTCACTTATATCCTGTGCCTATCTTCGTGTCGGTCGGCCCCTGTCCCTCTTTCCTGGTACCATGCCTTCTGCTATAATTTTTTCCAATCCGTCGTGGCACCTGATATGACCAAAATATTTCAGCTTTCGAGAAAGGATGCTGTTTATTAGCCAATCTGCCTTGATGTTCAGATCTTTTAAGATGTCAATATTTCTCATCTTCTTTGTCCAAGATATTCTGAGAATCTTTCTATAGCATTTCAGCTCAAAAGTCCACATTCTCTTTCTTAAGGACTGAGAGATAGTCCTCGACTCACATCCGTATGTAGCCACAGGGAAGAGGCATGCTCTCAAAATTCTAATTTTTATCTCCTTGCTGGTGCTTAACCATAGACTTTTAAAGCTGTTCAATCTTTGCATTGCTATGGGCATCCTCCTTTTAATTTCTGTCGAACAGTCTCCATTGTTGTTTATTATATAGCCTAGATATTCAAAGTTTGTGACATTTTAAATTTCTTCATCATTTATTGTTATTTTTGGGTGACAGCCAGTTTTATCTGTGGACATTATTTTCGTTTTCTTTAAATTCAAGAACAGATTTTGATCTTCACTGTGCTTTTGGACGGACAATATTAACATTTCTATTCCCTTTACGCTGTTTGAAAGGAGGACTGTGTCATCTGTGTAGCGGAGTTCCGGAATAGGTTTGCCACCAATTTTGAGCGGATCATAACTGTCACAAGTCTGGTCATTTTTGACATTTCTCATTATATTTTCTGCGTATATATTGAATAGGTATGGTGAGAGAATGCACACCTGCCTCACCCCCTTTTGCACCTCGAACCAATCAAATGTTTCACCAGCTGCTCTGATGGCTGCTTGTTGTTCATGTTAGAGATTTTCAATTAAATGCACTAAATGCATTGGAAAACCCTTACGTTTCATAATAGTCCACAGTTGGTGGTATACGACAGTATATTATCGTAAAATGTGGTCTCAAATCCGGGATAATTGTTTTGTATAACTGTAATATTGCAACAGTATTTTTGAGTGTTCAATCTTTGTGCTGGATACTTGACCAGCAGGTTGCTCTCTTGATGATCTGTTTGGTAAAATTGTTGGCTACTTTGGGTCTATTCTTTACACTCTTTCTTGAAGGAAATTAGAAGTTGATCCAGTGGTCTGTAACAGATGTTTCTTCCTGTTATCATTTTTTAGGATTTCATTGGTCCTAGAAATAGGAGGATTGTTGATCTGACTTAGTGACATTTGTTCTTACCACTTGTGTAAAGTAAGGTTTTGGCTGCAATACTACTATTGATTAGTGATTTTTAGTTACAATTGTCGTTGATTTGTTGACATATTTGTTGGATCTTCTATTAAGTATATTTACAGCTCAACATGACACAGTCAAGAATTTCTATTCAGGAGCTGAAAAAAATGGCTGTCCAAATGGGACTTGAAGGAAAGGAGATGACTGGATGGATTAAGACCACAGAAAGAGAAATGAGAATGGAGGCCCGTGAACTGAACGGCTCAAAATGAAGGCTGAAAAGGAAACTGAGAGGCTCAGGATCGAATCCGAGAGACTCAAAGAATCCAAGAGACTCAGAATTGAAGCCGAGAAAGAAGTAAAGTTGAAGGAGTTGTAAATTCAGGCACAAAGAGAAAGCCAAGTGTCTAGATCTCAGTCTTCAGAAATGGAGACTACTTCTACTCACTGCATCTCGTCACCTGCCATGAATTTTCCAATGCCTGCTTTTGATTCAAAGTTGGAAACGATTGAACAGTGTATTGATAGATTTGTAAAACTTGCTACAATATAAAACCTTGAGAAAGACAGATAAACTTTAAAACTGGCACAAGGTTTGAGAAGAGAGGCATACGAGATTTTTCAGCGGATGCCCACTGGCTCCGATACTGACTTTGATGCCCTCTGCCAGGCTTTATTAAAAAGGTTTGACTGACTGACTGACTTTCTACCCCACCTTGACATTACACAAGCGATAAACACCCGATGACACAAAGTGCCACCATGTGGATGAGGATCGCTGTGGAGAAGTCCCAGAAACCGCGTTCAGACAATTGGCCATATTTATGGCCTGCCTATATTGCGGCCCCTGGAAAAAGCCAGTGTGGGGCTTCAAATAACAAAAAATGTCGTCCTACAAAGGACGAAACTGCATATTGACAACACTGCCCCCCCCCAAAAAAGTTTTGAGTTGAACGCTGCTACTTATAGGCATAAGTTCGGGAATGAAAAGAAAATGAATGGTGAAATATATCCGCAGTTTGCTGATAGGTTAAAAAGTTATCTTGTTAAATGGCGTGAAATAGCTAGTTATGAAGCTTCCTTTGAAGATTTGCAAGAATTGTCCTTAACCGAACAATTAAAGAACACTCTACCGAAGTCATTGCAAACATTTCTCACCGAGAACGGTGCAGAAAAATTGGCTGACATTTTGGTTGATACGAACGGTACTAGTTGGCCCATAAAGATGATAGTTCTGGGAAAGCTTAGCCCCATACTCACAATATGAATGGCCCGAACGGTCACAAAACTCCCACTCCAGGTTCACACAAAAAGAGCACACCCCATGTAAACCACCAGAACCCTTCTAAATTTAATGGTTCGCAACATCAACAGTCGCACAATGTTTCCAGAAAACCCCACTGCAAGAATTGTACAAATAATTTGCATCATACCGATGAGTGTAAGGTGAAGCCAGTTGAGGGAGCCCAAATGTCGGCTTTGTTGACGACTGTTGGTTCGTCTACCACAGATAAATTATATAGTCGTTCCAGTATTCAACCTGTGGTGGAAAAGGTCTGGAGGAATGGAAAGAGAATTCTTTCTCTCTACGACTCAGGATTATCATATTCAGCAGTCTGTTCCCCAGAAGTCGTTAGAGCAGATCAGTATACAGGTACATTTTTAGAGCTCAGATGTGCAACTCTTGACGCTCGATCATTAAACTTGCCGATAGCACAGATAGAGGTTAAGTCTAGATATGTTACTGGGGTGATTGAGGCAGCCGTATTGAAACGGAGTACGTTCCCTCTTATTTTAGGAGCTCGTTACGTACATTTAGCGAGTACACCTACACCTTCAGAGCAGTTTGCGGCGATGAACACCCGTGCGTAACATAAATTTGCCACGGAAGATCGGAGTCACTTAAATCACTTACCTGACGAGATCAAGGCAGCCCAAAACACTGACCCTACTCTTAAAGCTTGTTTAAAAAAAAATTACCTGTAAGTCACACTCCGCTGAGAAGAAACGAGTACTTTATTAAAGGCAAGTTACTTTTCCGCATTGGGGGTGACAAATATACTGAGCATAGTCAGTTAGTCGTGCCTCGACCATACCGACAATAAATTCTCCAAATGGATCACACGAACACGTACAGTGCCCCTATTAGAATAAATGCCACGACACAACACATTGCCTGTCATTACTTTTGGCTGGGTATGACAGCCGACATAACGCATTTTGTCAAATCTTGTCTGGAGTGCCAAAGAGTCGCCCCGAAAGGCAA
This sequence comes from Candidula unifasciata, assembly GCA_905116865.2. Taxonomy (NCBI): domain Eukaryota; kingdom Metazoa; phylum Mollusca; class Gastropoda; order Stylommatophora; family Geomitridae; genus Candidula; species Candidula unifasciata. Next base: position 544,500 of record CAJHNH020003380.1, read on the forward strand.
GAATGCACCAGTCTGACTGGGAGAAACTCCCATAAAGTCCACTCCCTTCGAGAGAGTGGCTGTCGACTTGGTGGGACCACTTCCCCTCACGAAGAAGAAGAATGCCTACATCCTAACCCTCGTAGACAGTTGCACGGCCTGGGGTGAAGCCATACCTCTTCGTAAAATCGACAGTATGAGCGTGGCTGAAGCACTGATTGACATCTTCACTCGTGTAGGATTTCTCGAGCAAATATTGACTGATAATGGATCTCAGTTCAAGGGGAAATTGATGCAGGGGGTAATTTAAATTCTTAAATCTCATCATATATTCACTAGTCCCTTTCGACCCCAAGCGAATGGCCAAAATGAGCGATTCAACAGGACGTAGATTTCTCTAGTGAGGAGGTTAACCCAAGAGAAACTGGAGAGGTGGGACGAATACGTGGCCGCAGAACTATTCGCTTATCACGAAGTCCCTAATGCTTCTACCGGCTTTCTGCCAGCTACGTTGGTTTTTGGGAGGCCCATATCTGGACCTTTGGCCATACTCAGAAAAACGTGGACGGACGAAAATGCAGATGAGATCTTGATGACCACGTCACAGTATGTGCAAGAACTCAAGGAGAAACTGAAGTTTGTGTGGGACCTAGCAAATAAAAATTTGAGTCATGCTCGTAAACGTTACGCAGCACATTTCAACAAAAAGACCAAGGAACGTAGTCTTGATATTGGAGACAAAGTTCTGTTACATTTGCCAAAGGGGAGATCCAAGATAGATTTAGCTTGGGCGGGCTCTTATTCTGTTTTAGAGAAAGTATCTAGAATACACTACAAGATTTGTGTGAAAGGTAAGTCGTTTGTTTACCATATTAATTTCCTCAGAAAGTATAACGAGAGGGAGGTAAGTAACTCTGAGACTTTTAAACACTGTCTGTAGCGATGGAGGTGAAAGGAGGAGAAACCACTGCGGTAGAATATCCTCTTCATCTCTTGGAAACATACAAGGATGTAGAAATTAACCCTGCTCTCTCACGTCTCCTGTCAGAATGTTCTTCTGTTTTGACAGAGAAACCTGGGCGTACTTCGGTAATCGAAAACGATATGAAGTTGGTGTATGAAGAAACCATTCGCCAGCGCCCCTGTCAAATCCCCTTTTCAAAGGAAGAGTCCGTGAAAAAGGAGGTTGATTGCTTGCTGAAGGAAGGAGTGATTTCGTCCTCAGAGTCATCTTCCATTGCGAAAGTCGTTTCACTGAGGAAGCATTCAGGAGAACACTTTTAGATCTCCAGAACGAGTTTATTCTTTTAGCTGATTGGGTAACGAAGCTGGAGGCAGGTTATTGCGTGGAAAACGTAACGATATCTAGATGCATAAAAGAAATATTATATATCTTATTCAGTTTTCAAGAGATCTAGGTTTCGATCCTTGTGGGAGACTCCGCATAGCGTAACCAGTCCCTGACTGATTTACATATACCTTTTATTATAAATAGAAGGAACGTTGAGTCACAAGGTAACTTAAATGTTATATTAGTCTACCGACTTCAACTTTATGATGTATAAAATAATTCTTATTATACATTCAGGTCTCAAATGAGCGGAAACAGGTACCTTGAGAGGAGGCTCTGTTAACTAGTCGGTAATCCTCCCTGACTGAATAGATGTCGGTTCTAGAGAGAGCTTGGTCGCGTTTCCTTCAAGAGAGTTCGTCGGATGATCAAAGGTCACCCCTGGCCGAATGAGAAGTTCTAGATACACTTATAAGTAACTGAATTCCAGCAATCACTTTGAAGTACATGTAAGCTCCTCACAAGATGAATTTACCACTTTAGTTGAAGAATCTCCGTTTGCTGTGAAATATTACTGGGACTTGATGTCCACAAAATTGAAATTTTATACACAAACATTTTTATATGTGTATAATGTGAAGACAGACAGACCATCAACCCTTGGTGTTCCTGGCCTCCTCTGCCCATTTCTACCCAAGATTGAGGAGATGGTCGTTGCTGTTGCAACCATATTCTTTCACCGTAGAATATATTCCCGGTAGTCAGAATGTGGGCGCAGATTTTCACCCATTTATCAGAAGAGATTCATATTTACCTTCTGCTGTTGTCTAATCCTTTAGTGTAGTTTACAATTCCTTCTCGATTTTCAACTTGTGGTTCGCGACTCTTTTATGGGTCGAATGCCCTTTCAGATGGATCTTCTAAGACCATCGGAAAACACATATTCACTGAATTTATGAAGTGGCAACGAAAATAATTGTATGGTTGGGCTAATCACAGCATGAGGAATTGTATTAAAAGGTCGTGGCATTTGAAAGGATGAGAGCTACTGTTCTATACCTTCCCCAAAATATCCATTTTTTTTTTTTTTTACATAATTATGTTCTACCTTTTTTTTTAGGGTTACGTTAATTTCCATGGCCATGTGAATTTAAGAAGAATGATTTTCTAGTTATGTTAGGGGCATATTTTCTCTGAGTGTATACTATAAAGTGCTAAATCTTTGTTCTCTTATGTTGATTCACTCGAATCTATTGCTCAACATGCAACAATCTATTTTATTGTCCTCACATACTTGGAATGATTAAGATAGCTTTCTAAATTGGAAAGATACATATCTGCAGCCTCTGTGTGATTATACCTTTTTCCATTCTCTACATTTCTAAATTTTTTAAAACTATGTCTATTAAATCAGATATTAAAATGTTAACTCTAACTATCAAACTTTATCACAAATACATTAAAAATTATTTTAAAACAGTTTCAGTCTAACTGATCGTAAATACCTTATTTGTACTAGTTACTAGCTTGTTCATTTTGTAAACTTATAGGTAGCTTGGCCATTCTGTAAACTTAACCATAAGTAGCGCGGCCATTTTATAAACCTAACTGTAAGTAGCATGACGATTTTGTAAACTTAACTAACTGGAAAGTTAAACACGAAAATTATGAGCTTTCCGGTCAAAATAAACGCTAAGCACGGTGACTGTTTGGAGCCGTGGCGAATTTTGTTGCTTCTGCCCACGCCCTTCTGGAGCTATTTATAGAGTCGGCCGTGCTTCTGTCAGACGGTGGCTGTTGTATTTTTGTAGACTGAAAGGATATAGTTTCGTCACCCAGCTTCTGAGTTAAGTGCATGGCGTGACATGGTGAGCTGTGGATTTCATTTGGAGTGTTTTTTGACTGTGACAAAAGTGGTGGTGTGAATAGTAGATTCAGAAAATGGCGCGATGCCGGTTGTCGAAATATTGGTGGTGCCATTATTTAATTAAAATTTATCGCGTATGCAACTGCTGATTTGTTGGTGACTTCTGCCACCATCCATGATGAACTGCATTTCTAATGTCGGACTGTTTGTGTTAGCACTTCAGATGGCTACCGTATGCTTTAATGCGTGTGTATGCTAGTGTATATGCTGAGACAAGAGTCTTGTCAATTTTTCCACAAGGGACTTTGATAAACATTCTGTGTGTGTGTGTGTGTGTTTTTTTTTTTTTTTTTTTTTTTTTGGGCACAGGAGCTTTGCTATGAAGCTGAAACTAAGATTACCAGATTACTAGTAAACCTAACTATAAGTAGCTTGGCTATTCTGCAACCTTCACCGTAAGTAGTTGGGCCATTTTGAAAACTTGACTGTGTGTAGCATGGCCATTTTGTAAACTTAACTAACTAGTTTGGCCATTTTGTAAACTTAAATGAAAAGTTAAACACGAAAATGTTAAGCTACCTCTGTGAGCCTTTTATTAGCAATCCGCAATTCCCGGGTAGGTGACAGCTGTCGCCCCTGCAAGCAAAATGATTTTATTGACCACGTTTATGTGTATGGGTGTGTATGAGAAATTAACTTTATTCATGACACGACAGTAATAGAATTCTTTACAACTGTCAGTATAATTAACCTTCCAATGCTTTGCTAACACAAATCATTACGCTCAGCCAGCATCCCAGAAGGGAGAGCTTTAGGTTATAATTGTGACTGGGTTATGTGCACCATATAAAATGGCTTAGCACTGCACGCTACTAAGAGCCCTGAAAAGGACTCCTGCAGTGTTGATGCGATTAAAGGAAACAGACCCAAATACTGTCCCGACCGGCGACGAAGTCGTCTATAGGCGAGCAAATAGACGATCCGGTCGCCGATGCAGTATCATTAACAGCACGGCTTGTATTGTATATCTCCATCCTCATCTTATTGTGCCATTGTTCATTACATATTTCTCCATTATGTGCAATCATTTCGATATTATAGATGGCATCCAGTCCAGCACACTTGGACTTTTGTCATCAATGCTTGTCTCGGTGTCTCTCTTTGTTCTCTTCTTTACCTGAATATGTTTGTTTCCCATTTCATTACCTGTCTGGCGATTCTATGCCTGCTTTTGCTCATTATATGCCCAGTATTTTGCCATGGGGGAGGGGGTGGTGAGGGAGGGGGTCTTATAACTAATGACGGTAGCGGTATTCCAGACATGTTTCTCAATTTCTCACCCTTCTTGAGTTCATCCCATCTCATGTTCATCATTTTCCCCAGGAATTCGTTTTTAACCCATTTAACTTTTGTTTCACGTCTTCAGTACTCTTACAACTTTAACGGGGAAACTTAATTTGGTTTTAAAACCATATCATCAAGAATTGTATATTTCGTTCAGTCTTTTAAAAGATGACCTGGCCAAGATAACCGCTCGAAGCACTCGGGCTTATTGTGAATATAGTATAAAAAAGGTAAAGGACATATAGGGCATATAGGTCTAGACCTATAGTTTTTTTTAGACCAATCGGCATAAAATGTGATGTGGTCAGCATAACGCCGGCCGCCTTTACTTCATGGGGACTGCACCCGGTACTCACTCAAGGCTGGGTCGACCTGGGAGCCAAGGTCATTTTTGAAAAATGTCCGGTTTGCGCCTATAGTGCTCGACTTATATTTTATAGACCAACACACCCTCGATGGACCATGTGGTCAACATCATGCCGGCTGCCTTTACTGCCAAGGTAAAAAGTCAAAGTTTATATCTATACGTTACTGATGTTTATGTTCATGTTGACTGTAGCAAAAGCAGTTTTGTTTGTCTGTAGGAGCCTTGATTGTTATATTTTAATAGCACACTTATTTACCTTAAAAATGACAAATAGTTCTATAAAATATGTCGCAATTAATGAAACTATAGATTAATTTGTATATACATCTCCTCGATAAAAGCTGTTAACACAGAGGGACTCCATTCTTGCACAAGAACGGGAATCTGTGTTGACCTATTTGGCCTATAAATAGAGTCGGCCGTGGTCTATAACAACGCTTGATGTGTGAATCACTTTATCTGCTGAATCCGCTCTCTAGTTTAGTATGTTCTCTTACTTTTGTGTCTGTTCAGAACACACTCAAGAAATCTGGCTTGCCAAATGGTCACTACTACTGTTTTGTTACTGTTCTGAAAGTAAAGCACTGATCAGATTTAATCTCGGAAATTTCTTTATTAGCATTTTCTACGATACTTTCTTATTGGACTAACAGAATTAAGTAGGTAATGGGTAGTGGACAGTGGGACTACTCACCGGAACAAAGAGTCAACTGGTGAAGCTTAAATGCATGTATAATGAAACCACGCAGGTGATACTAGGATGTACCCATAGTGCTCCAGTATTATGTAGTGTATGTGATACCTTCTTGCACTGCTGACTGTTGCCGGTAGGTGCTAAGTGCGGCAAGAGAGGTCAAGCCTCAGAGTAGCCCCACATATTAAGCATCTTCTTCCTGCAGATTTTGTTTCATAGTCATGAACATAATGTTTTAATGTAGTCGTTTTATAGTTAGTGTATATATTGTGTGTTGTGTTGTCTTTGTTCGCTGGTAAAGGCTAATGGCCGCAACGTCCTTTTTTCATTGTAATATATTATTTTAAAGCTGACATAAACTAGTTGTTTTTTTTCCTCCCCCTTTTTTTTTCTCTTCCGTATAATTTACACCTTTTTTTAAACTTGAAGCCCTGGATATCGTTGAGGGGGTGGGGGTGGGGAGGTGGCATAGGATGCTAAGAGAGAAATCTTGGATGGCCCAGCAGAAGTCACAGATGTGTGCAGGCTTGAAACACTGGGGAGGAGAAGAGTAGGTCAAATTACCCCCCCCCCCCCCCAATTAAAAAAAAATCGTAATTTTAAGATTCATAACAAGAAAAATTTTTTTTTTAAACTGCGCCCATTTACACACTAGCTGACCTTTCACTGATACATGCTCAGGCTAGTTAACATTTCTCAAGGACAGGAGGTGTCGCGGTGTACTGCTGTAATCACAAAGATTTCTGCGTTGTGGGTTAATCATTCTTCTGTGAGCAGCGGCCGCCCACATTGCCTTCTCACTCGTAAGCACAATTAGTGTTTTTTTTGGGGGGAGGGGGGGAGGGGGAGGGGGGAGGTGAGTTTATGATATATATAGCCGGGCCTTAAATATGGCCCAACAGCTGAACGGGGTTTCCGAGACTTCTCCATGGGTGATCTTCATCCGCATGGTAGCACTTTGTATCACTGGATGTTTATCGCTTGTGTGATGTCCTGGTGGGGTATAACTTACCTACCTACCGAGTTCGTTACGTGCACCTAAGATTCTAATCACACTGGCCAGGAATGCGGGAAGCGGCCAGCTTGTACTGCAGAGAAGGAAATTCTTCAATTAAAAGTAAAGGTCAAGTTGGGATGTGAACCAGCGTGATTGCACACGGTTATAAACCATAAGTGCTCTGCCACCAAACGGACAGCTGATAAGAATTGTCCGCCTGTGTGGCCGTCCGCACGTAACTCTGTAGCTACAGCGACGTTCCTCCATTTACCCCAGTTTCACTCTGGTACCCATTTCCTAAAGGCTGGGTGAACCCCGGGATCCGCCCAGTTTCGAACACTGACCGTGAGCTGCAGCGAGTCGCAGCAGGATTTGAAAGTGAGCCTCTTATCGACTGCGCTAACGTCCCCCCCCCACCCCTATTCATCAATTGGTTCATGACAATCGCTGCCCAGGTGGCATGATTATCTGTACAGACGGATCTGTCATGAAAGCACACGAAAGTTCATTGCAAAACTTTTTATTATTTAACAGACTCTGCTCCCATGTCAACCCAGCATAAAATGGGTAGCAGAATATAACTTTGTGAAATAACGACTGCTAGGTGAAGTTGACCATATCATTCATCAAATGTCGATTGTTCTATACAGTTTTGGGCGATGCACCATATGCCCACATATGGTGTAGAAATTATTTGTTGACACTTTCAGACACAAGCAACGCCTGGTGTAGGAATGACTCTGCCTTTTGATTTCTCCCTTTAGCAAAATGTGCTCTCCAACTTTTCATATTTGGTCAGAACATTTCCATGCTGAAACATCCTGGCCTCCCCGTATGGTCGCTAGCACTGTTTATATTACCATTTTGAATGTAAGTTTTTTTACCCACTATTTTTCATCATCGTTTGTTTCACCATTTCATGTAGATCCCGTTAAATACCTTCTGCCACTAATAGCGATAATTTGGTATAATTCCTTTATGATAAAACTCTCCACACCAGTGTACAGTCTTCTACTTATATAACAAAAAATAACAGTCTTGAATCTAATGCCAATTAACATTAATTCTCGTTTCCTCAAAACTAAGTTTTAAACTTGATCTAATTTTCTCTCAGCAGAAGAAGCCAACTTCCTGGAAGACAAAGCGTAAATTCTTCAGTATTACATAAATCTTAAAAGTCTAGCAATTGTTCACTCATTTCAGAAAAATGCCTGTACTTATCTGTCAGATTTAGGAGTTTGTAAAGGGCACTCAGATACCTCTCAGTTTAGGAATTGATGAGTGTGTCATCATCATGTGGCAGGTCCTTTGCAGAACGTCGCTCTCATCACGGTCTGCCTGAAAGAAACTTGGTCTCACCAGCTCTCCCGCCTCATGCACTTTCATGCTCAAGGAGTCACTTATATCCTGTGCCCTTTTTGTGTTGGTCGGCCCCTACCCCTCCTTCCTGGTACTATGCCTTCTGCTATAATTTTTTCGGCTCTCCTGTCAACTACGGCCAGTAGACAACAGTAGACGGCCGGTTATTCAATTCTGTTCCTTGGCTACAGTGCAATTACGGAGTGGAAAAGGAGGGAACGAAACAATTGACACAATTACTGTGTGTTGGCAATAGACTGCGTGCACTTCTTCTTTACGTCCTCTTTTACCACTGTGGGTGTCGAGGGAGATATAAGGTTCTTTTTCTAGCTCTTCTGGCCGCCTTGACCATAGGCACATCGTGCTGTTGTAGAGTTTCTCTGATGTTATCCTTCCATCTTGTTCTTGGTCTACCTCATGCTCTACGTCCTTCTCTTTCCATGTATGCTTTGTATGGTATGGTGTCACAAGGCATTCTCTCTAAGTGGGCAAACTATTTCACTTGCTGTCTTCGTATGTAATCCAGAATTGGTTCTGTGCCGACTTTTTCTCTTCTGATCTCATTCCTGATCTTATCTCTTATGGTCACTCCTACAGCCCTTCTCAGACATCTCATTTCCGTGGTTACTAATTTTCTTTTATGGTTTGTTGTGAGTGACCATGTCTGGCACTGGTAGCACAGAGTTGGAATAAATATGCTTTGAATAAGATGTCTCTTTGTGCTGATTGGGATTGTCTTATGCTGTAAGAGGGGGGCTAGTTGTCCCAATACTTGGTTTGCTTTACTACATCTAATGATAATTTCTTTATCCAATTTCCCATCTTCCGTAAATGTAGTTCCCAGATATTTAAACTCAGATGCCTGTTTAATGCCTTTGCACTCTATTGCTATGTATGATATATCTATATATATGTCTTCTTTTTTCCTATTGACATTACTTCTGTATTTTCAGTGTTGATTCTCATATTATTTGTTTTACATTCTTCATTCATGGATGTTAGATGTTGTTGCAATTTCATGGCTGCCCTGCTATAATCATATGGTTACGGTTTTGGTTAGGGTTAGAGTTAGGGTTTGGGTTAGGGTTGGGTTAGAGTTAGGGTTTGATCGCAACGATGACAACGCCAAAAGTATCTGTCACAGCAGTCCTGCCAAGGCGCTAACGACATAGGACGGTTGCATGAGCCACATACCTGCATGTTCCTTATAACTCTATGCTCAGCTAGCCACCGCAACCACGCAAGCTTATCGCTCATTAAGGCATACAGATCCGGACGTGTCACATCTACGGCCACTAAGTCTTGCGTCGCAAGAACAGAGTCGCTAATGTGAGTCGCGGCATGTGGTCTAGCTCTAGCAGCCATGTCGACGTCACTTTGTGTCGTGATTCGTGCCTTTTCCACTCCGTAATTGCACTGTAGCCAAGGGACAGAACTCCAACTAACCGGCCGTCTACTGTTGTCTACTGGCCGTAGTTTACAGGAGAGCCATTTTTTTCTAATCCGTCATGGCGGTTGATATGACCAAAATATTTCAGCTTCTGAGACAGGAAGTGTGTACACGGATCAAATGTGCTAGTGGTTTCTGGTTTTGTTATTTTATTAGTTCTTACTTCCAGTGGTACTGTACTTTTTAAATATATATATCTATATATATTTATTTATACACATCCCTCTCTTGCTCCTTATTCCCCCTCTCTCTTTTATCAATATTTGCTCTGTGCTATGCTTTTTTTTTTCCATTTATGATTGACAGCATTGAATTATATTTATAGTTTTTATTAATTTTTTATAATTAGAATAACTGGGAGATCTTAGTTTTGAAAAATATGTCTGTCTTTTAATAATTTATATGGTCATTCTAGCTTGTAGACATTTGTAATTGTGCTTTTTCAGGATTCAGCAGCCTTGACAGATAACTCCTACCCAGAATTCACAAGATGTTTCCAACAAACAGCCTTGACTTTTATTCCCTGTGGTTGGCTGTGGATCACAGGAGCCATCCATTTGGCTTATTTAAAACAGCACCAACAGTTCTTCGTCCTTCCAGTAACATGGCTGTCTGCTTTACGTCTGGTAAGTTTCTCTCTGCTTGTCATATTTTCAGGAATTAGTTCCCAGTGTCATGTCATCAAAGTGTCCATGTGTGCATTTCGGCACCCCGCTTTTAAGGAGAAAACAAATAGAACCACTGCTCTTTAACATGTTATTAAAAAGTTACTAATTAAGAATTTGCTGAAGTCTGAGCGTTAAGTTAAGAACTAACATCACAGCACTAAGGATATTTCCATACATGCCCTACCCTCATTTTCAGCAGCCAACGTAGAGTTCTACTTCTGATGGAGCAAGTAGCAGTTTGATTATATGTTAGTGTAGAGTGTCGACCAGATTGCCTGGTCATTTCCAGCAGCCCTATTCTCTCCAGACCATAATAATATTTTAAGACCTCCACATTGTGCACCTGCTCCCCAAAGGGCCTTGGCCACATCTATCCTGTCATGGATTAAACTGCCACTCACTGGTTCAGAACCATATAGTCTGTCTGACTGTTCATTTCCCAATACTCCAGCATACATTGGAGAAAATATGGCAGGTGCTGAAGTCAGAAACATTAGGCAAACACAACAATGCAACCATCCTTAAGGGAGAACCCATAATAAGATAAAGAATACTATTGTTCATTTGAAGACCATCTTCATCGCACATCTGACATGACCATAAGTGCTCTGATCTCATCCTAAGTACGTCTCCAAGAAATACCCTACTATTGCAAGGTGATTTCACAATTAGGGTAACTGTTGATGAGCTGATTTGCTCTCTATGGACAGGAGAGACATCATCAAAGCCATACAAAGGACTAAACACTGTGAGGCTCTCAGTTTCATGGAAAA
>CAJHNH020003381.1:0-10284 GCA_905116865.2 Candidula unifasciata
TACCAGACACTGACACAAGTAACAGTACCAAACACTGACACAAGTAACAGTACCAGACACTGACACAAGTAACAGTACCAAACACTGACACAAGTAACAGTACCAGACACTGACACAAGTAACAGTACCAGACACTGACACAAGTAACAGTACCAGACACTGACACAAGTAACAGTACCAAACACTGACACAAGTAACAGTACCAGACACTGACACAAGTAACAGACACACACAAGTAACAGTACCAGACACTGACACAAGTAACAGTACCAAACAACACAAAACAGTACCACAAGAACAGTACCAAACACTGACACAAGTAACAGTACCAGACACTGACACAAGTAACAGTACCAGACACTGACACAAGTAACAGTACCAGACACTGACACAAGTAACAGTACCAGTAACAGTACACTGACACAAGTAACAGTACCAGACACTGACACAAGTAACAGTACCAGACACTGACACAAGTAACAGTACCAGACACTGACACAAGTAACAGTACCAGACCAGACACTGACACAAGTAACAGTACCAGTACACTGACACAAGTAACAGTACCAGACACTGACACAAGTAACAGTACCAAACACTGACACAAGTAACAGTACCAGACACTGACACAAGTAACAGTACCAGACACACTGACACAAGACACTGACACAGTAACAGTACCAGACACTGACACAAGTAACAGTACCAGACACTGACACAAGTAACAGTACCAGACACTGACACAAGTAACAGTACCAGACACTGACACAAGTAACAGTACCAGACACTGACACAAGTAACAGTACCAGACACTGACACAAGTAACAGTACCAGACACTGACACAAGTAACAGTACCAGACACTGACACAAGTAACAGTACCAAACACTGACACAAGTAACAGTACCAGACACTGACACAAGTAACAGTACCAGACACTGACACAAGTAACAGTACCAGACACTGACACAAGTAACAGTACCAAACACTGACACAAGTAACAGTACCAGACACTGACACAAGTAACAGTACCAGACACTGACACAAGTAACAGTACCAGACACTGACACAAGTAACAGTACCAGACACTGACACAAGTAACAGTACCAGACACTGACACAAGTAACAGTACCAGACACTGACACACAGTAACAGTACCAGACACTGACACAAGTAACAGTACCAGACACAAGTACAGTACCAGACACTGACACAGTACCAGACACAGTACCAGACACACACAAGTAACAGTAAGACACTGACAGTAACAGTAGACACTGACACAAGTAACAGTACCAGACACTGACACAAGTAACAGTACCAAACACCGACACATGTAACAGTACCAGACACTGACACAAGTAACAGTACCAGATGCCGACACAAGTAACAGTACCAGACACTGACACAAGTAACAGTACCAGAGGCTGACACAAGTAACAGTACCAAACACCGACACATGTAACAGTACCAGACACTGACACAAGTAACAGTACCAGATGCTGACACAAGTAACAGTACTAGACACTGTCACAAGTAACAGTACCAGATGCTGTCACAAGTAACAGTACCAGAGGCTGTTTATATTGCTGGGTCATCCGGTTTATAGTGCTGAACCAGTGTTTCTCAAACTTGTTGGGGCCTATTACACCCTTTTTCAGTGAAAACAAAATTAGGAAAAACAAAAACAAAAACAACTTGCCAAGCAGCCACCTGTTCCTGGCAATATCATATTTATGTGCCATGCGAAAAAGCATAGGTGAATATCATTCGCTAACTTGTACAATAAACAGAATCACATACCAGGTTGTACTCTCATACCGCTCCATGCACGTCGCTAAATCATCAAGACTTTTCTCTCTCTACTTTTCCCCAGTTCTCTGTCTATCAATCTTGCAGGTTGAAACCAAGTTCTTGGGTATATTCTCTGATAAATCCTTTCTGTAATCGAACAAACAGAATGATTTAACTGCAGTTTTGTACTGTTTTTCTTTCCACGCCTGACAACGTGCTCTGGTCTGTACTGATAGGTCTCGTCTCCAGTTCAACTTCATGATTGTTTAAGAGTGTCTTTAGCGTTTGAAAGCTCTGAGACGCCCTCATCGGGTCACCTGTTGCCTTCATAAACTCATCTGGCTTTTAATTTTTAGGGATTCATAGTAGCCTGGAATTTACTGCTGGATCAGGTCGGTTGTTATGTTCAAATGTTTCTTCTTCTTCTTTGCGTACACCAGCTGTACACTCTGGCGGAAAGTTCTGGTTGCTTGTCCATTACTGTCCTGAGTGTTGCGTGTGCATCAGTTTTACAGATCTCATTCTCTTGTATACAGACTGTTGGTTCCTTGCCTCTCCGGCAGATGCACTCCGACTTCAAAGGAAGCTCCCCAATTAGTTAACTCTTACGACATGCTTTTGGGGAGGCAGTGGGTCTATTCTTGTTTTCCCCACAATGGAGCCCCGGAACCCACACGAGGGGTTCAAATGTTTTAATAGGGATTTTTGTGTGTGGTTTAACTTTAAAACTGTTTGGAGCATAATATGGCTTGGAGAACTAATTTTTTTTAAGCATATGAATATGACATATTTCTTTTTAGTTAAAACGGACAACATGGAGTCTCAACAAACCAAACGAGGATTGCTGTTCTGCTCTGAAGTTGACAAAACTTCTCATGCTGATATCGTGTCTCTGTGTTGCCATTAGGGTGTGCAATGTAGATTTAGAAACTTGCATGTAGTTTTTTTTTTTTTAAATTCTTCTTTATTAAAACCGTCTTTGAAATATACGTGTCCAAAGTTTAAAGGGATAGTGATTTCTGAGTATGGTTAGTTGCGTATCCTTTACAGGACGTTGCAGAACCAACCCTAACAGCCCCTGGCTATTAAGTGGTTTCTCTAGGCAATTTACGTCCAGTAGTCTGCCATTGCTTACTGGACGGTCGGCCCCCTGATACCACTGACAAAACCAACGCAAGGCGCATGGCCCGTAGCTGGGTCGAACCCGGCACCCCGGCATTAGGAAGCGTTCGTATCGACTTAGCCACAGAGCCGACATTTCTGAGTATACAAAGTGAAAAAGAAAACTCAGTTTGATCATTTTTTTTTTTTTTTAGATTATTCCTGGATCTTCCATAACTGTACTGATAAGAATGGACAGCTAATCCATAGTTTTGGTTTAAAAGCTTAACACATGATTCTGTCAAGCTTTTAGACTTGCATCATGCTGTGTCACAGTTTCTCTTAAACAAAGATTAATGCTCTTTCTTTATAGTTTTTTTTTTTTTTTCGTTTTAAAGTCAACGGTTAAGCAGACAGTGTGTAAACTTTCTTAGCTTTTCAAACTAAGTCAGTGATTTGTACTGTTAACGAAATCCAAGGAGCTCCAAGACAACAGCCGTCTCAGTTTACTTTATGCGGGTTCCATGTGTTATTTGTAAACTCCATGTTTTGAACCGTGTGCAGGTTTCTGAAGAGCAGTCAGTTCTCAGTATGAAAGTTATTATAATAATTCACTTCTTGTCCTCTTTAGGACGAAATTTTTCGTTATTTCAAGCCCTTCTCTGGCTTTTGCCAAGGGCCGCAATATAGCCCGGCCATAAATATCCTCACCCACATGGTGGCACTTTGTGTCATCGGTTGTTTATCGCTTGTGTGATGTCCTGGTGGGGTAGAAAGTCAGACAGTCAATAGGGATGTGATAATATCTTGTGGGATGCAATTTTTCGTTAACTGAAGCCCTACTCTGGCTCGTGCCAGGGGCTGCAATATAGCCCGGCAAGAACGCGGTTTCTGGGACCTCTCCACGGGTGATCCTCATCCACATGGTGGCACTTTGTGTCATCGGGTGTTTATCGCTTGTCAGATGTACTATTTGGTAAAAGAAGATAGAAGATAGAATAGGGATGTCAATTATTCTATCAATGACGTCATCCTTTTGTGGGATGCAATTTTTTTGCTACTTTGAAGCCCTATCCTGGCTTTTTCTGGGGGCCCTAAATATAGCCGGGCCTGAAATATGGCCTAACGGCTGAACGGGGTTTCTGGGACCTCTCCACAGGTGATCCTCATCCGCATGATAGCACTCTGTGTCACCGGGTGTTTATCGCTTGTGTGATGTCCTGGTGGAGGTACAATTTAGTATTATTTAATAGGGATGTAGTCAGCATTATGCCGACCTCCATTACTTCCCTAGATATTGTCTGGCATCCATTTTAGGCTGGACCAACCATGGAGCCAAGGGGAATGTCGTGGTTGTGTTCGGCTGCTGCCTGCTAGGGGAAGCTACCACATTATTCCTACCCAGAAACCCATCGTTGCCTCGTTAAAGACATTCACGAATGGCCATTTACCAGGCCTCGATAAGAGGGACGAACTCTGTAAAGCACCTGCAACATGATGATGATGATGATGAAAGGCACACATAATCGCCATATTACTACTTGGAAGCGACCTGTAAAGGATTCTGTCGATATCAGGTGCCAAGGGTTGCGACACCCCTTGTATACAGACAGAACACAAATAAGTCTGTCAACCTTCAGATCTTGTGAAATGACTAGTACTCTACTTTACGTTGTCCGATTAACCCAGTTTACCCCTAGAAACCCTTTACCTCTCAGCTGACTTCGGAAAAACAAAACATACACTGTACATCGATAATTGATAATTTACTTAGAAAGAAAACTAGAACATGATTGCAAAAGTTTTCTTTGGAAATTTTGCGTCAAAACAAGGGCAGACAAAAATATTTCTAGGGGGGATAACCTATGAAATGAGCATCGTTAGTGTTGTTATTTTGAATCCGGCCGTATGGGGATGTTGTTTATTATGGAGGATGTTTAAAGGGAATTGAGTAACAGCCGAGAAATGTGTGCTTGATTAGACCAACACAAGATAATGACAACAGGACGCTGCTACTACTACTGCTGCTGCTACTACTACTGATGCTGCTACTGCTGCTACTACTATTGCTGGTACTACCACGGATGCAGCTACTCCTAATGCTGCTACCACTGCTGCTTCTGCTACTACTGCTGCTACTACTGCTGCTGCTACTACTGCTACTACTGCTACTACTACTGTTGCTGCTGCTTCTACTGCTGCCACTACTGCTGCTACTACAGGTTCTACCACCACTGATGCTGCTGCTCCTACTGCTACTACTAGTGCTACTACTGCTGCTGCTGCTGCTACTACTACTGCTGCTACTACTGCTGCTACTAATACTACTGCTGCTTCTACTAATGCGCTACTACAACCTATGCTGCTACCACTGATACTGCTACTCCTGCTAGTACTACCACTGCTGCTGTTGCTGCTAGTGCTTCTGCTACTACTGCTTCTGCTACTACTTTTTTAAAAATTAGTTGCGTATCCTTTGCAGGGCGTTGCAGAACAAACCCCAGCACTTTCTGGCTGTTTAAGTTTTTTTAGACAAATTTACGTCCAGTAGTTTGCCATTGCTCACTGGACGGTCGGATCTCGGTACCACGGTCGAAACCACCGCAAGACAAACCGTCTGCAGCAGGGATCGAACCCGGCACCCAGGCATTACAAAGCGCGTTCGCAACGCCTAAGCCACAGACGCCGACGTTGCTACTACTGCTATTATTGCAGCTGCCATTACTACTGCTGTCATTACCACTGATGCTGCTACTTCTACTGCTACGATTACTGCTGCTGCTACTGCTGTTGCTTCTACTACTGCTGCTGCTACTACTACTGCTAGTGGGTGCAGTGATTCAGAAGGTGAGGTGTGGATGCAGTGACACAGAAGGTGAGGTGTGGGTGCAGTGACACAGAAGGTGAGGTGTGGGTGCAGTGACACAGAAGGTGAGGTGTGGGTGCAGTGACACAGAAGGTGAGGTGTGGGTGCAGTGACACAGAAGGTGAGGTGTGGGTGCAGTGACACAGAAGGTGAGGTGTGGGTGCAGTGAAATAAAAGGTGAGGAGTGGTGCAGTGATACAGAAAGCGAGGAATGGGTGCAGTGATTCAGATGGTGAGGTGTGGGGTTAGTGATATAGAAGGTGAGAAGTGGGTGCAGTGATATAGAAGGTGAGAAGTGGGTGCAGTGATATAGAAGGTGAGAAGTGGGTGCAGTGATATAGAAGGTGAGAAGTGGGTGCAGTGATATAGAAGGTGAGAAGTGGGTGCAGTGATATAGAAGGTGAGGTGTGGGTGCAGTGACACAGAAGGTGAGGTGTGGGTGCAGTGACACAGAAGGTGAGGAGTGGGTGCAGTGATATAAAAGGTGAGGAGTGGTGCAGTGATACAGAAAGCGAGGAATGGGTGCAGTGGTTCAGAAGGTGAGGTGTGGGGTTAGTGATATAGAAGGTGAGAAGTGGGTGCAGTGATATAGAAGGTGAGAAGTGGGTGCAGTGATATAGAAGGTGAGAAGTGGGTGCAGTGATATAGAAGGTGAGAAGTGGGTGCAGTGATATAGAAGGTGAGGAGTGGGTGCAGTGATATAGAAGGTGAGAAGTGGGTGCAGTGATATAGAAGGTGAGGAGTGGGTGCAGTGATATAGAAGGTGAGGAGTGGGTGCAGTGATACAGAAGGTGAGTAATGAATGCTATGATTGGGATGATTCTGAATGGGTGCATTGATAGAGGAGGTGCGGAGTGGGGTGCTGTGACATCTGTGGTTCTGCGGTACCATAAAACAGAGGAAAGGCTAGGATATTTCATATGCTGCAACTTGCACAAAGTTGTCAATTTCCAGCTGTCTTAGCACTGTCGAGTGGGTACTTGACGTCTATGCAGCGTATTGGCTCCTACATTGACCTGCCAGCCCGTAAGTAAAGAGTTACAATGATTATAGCCGTTAGATATGTTCTCTTATTACACAGGGGTAACGGTGTCTGTTGGTCTAAAAGGTCTTGAATTCGAATCCTCATCGAGTACTGTTTCTATGTGTGTGTGTGTGTGTGTGTTTTTTTAAATTGAACTTGACCTCCGGGCGACCCGGTCTAAAATGGGTACCATTTCGGTCACATGCGTTAGGGAATGTTAGGGCCGTTGAGATATGTATAACGAGATACTATCAACTCGGGCTTCAGCAAGCTCTGTGCTGGTTTTACGAATCATCAGTCGAGACTCTTACCACACGTCCTCGTCGTGCGCTACTGATAATGCTTTATTGGGGCGAACTGGTGGCCTCCCCAGAGAATAATCTAACTCGAATCAGCCCACCCCCAAAGTATGGATGATACATAACATAAAATAACATAACCCATTGTCCCATTTGGGTCGTAGAGATGTATTGATGAAAGCACAATCACATAAAACCCGCCATCTTTCTCTGTCTTTCGCTTGACGAATAACTGTATGATAACTTACTCCTGTCCATTTCTAATTGCCGTCATTCCAGTCCTATACCCCCCCCCCCTCAAAGTTCCTTGAAGTACAGTCTTTGCAATCTAATTATGTCTTACCACGTGCCCAAACCAAGATAGTTAACGACGTTTCATCACTGCCAAGAGAGGCTCCTGATGTCCAGCAAATTTGTATATTTTCAGTACGGGTGATATGTCAATCAAAAACTCATTTGGAACACGAATAAAGCCCGCTAGCCGAACTTTCTTCCTTAAGAAAAACCTGTGGTTTAAACGTCCGAGGAGTGAAAGAACGACTGAACTGTTGGCCTTAGACTAAGAGATTTGTTCGCAGTAATAAACTATGGTTTAAACGTCCGAGGAGTGAAAGAACGACTGAGCTGTTGGTTTTAGACTAAGAGATTTGTTCGCAGTAATAAACTATGGTTTAAACGTCCGAGGAGTGAAAGAACGACTGAACTGTTGACCTCAGACTAAGAGATTTGTTCGCAGTATTAAACTATGGTTTAAACGTTCGAGGAGTGAAAGAACTACTGAACTGTTGACCTTGGACTCAGAGATTTGTTCGCAGTAATAAACTTTGGTTTAAACGTCCGAGGAGTGAAAGAACGACTGAACTGTTGACCTTAGACTAAGAGATTTGGTCGCAGCTTAGACATCTGTGGAGGGCATCACGCTGTACAGTGCCGTCTGTGTAATGTCTTGTAGTATGCCGTCACCACGCTGAGGTACACCACGACAGTCTACCGCTGCCAGCCAACTGATTGGTCTCAAATGTCCGCCAAAACCACAGCATCACAGCAAAGTCTTAAATGTCCCACCGTCAGAAGTCCTACTATTTTGACAGGAAGGTTCCGATGTCGTTATCATTGGCCCCACTCATCAGAGTTCATTGTTTTTTTTTTTTCATTTCCCCGTGTGGGTTGCGGGACCCTGTTATAAGGAAAACAAGAATAGACCCACTGTCTACCCACAAGCATGTCGTAAGAGTCGACTAACTGGCAGCTTCCTTCACAGTCCGAGTGCATCTACCTGAGAGGCAAGGAACCAGCAGTCTGCATACAAATGAGTAAGACCTGTAAAACGGATGCACACGCAGAGCTCAGGTTCTGGAACAGGACTGCAGTCCAGAAGTGGATGAACAACCAGAACTTTCCGCCAGAGTTTACAGCTGGTGACAGAAAAAGAAGATTTGTTCGTTTTTGAGAAATCTTTATCGCACATCGGGCATGACCATAAGTGCTCCAATCTCCACCTGAGTATCTTTTCAAGTGTTTTTAGGCAACTCCCATTCTGTTCTGGTTGATGTAACGACGGGTGGCTTCTGCATGCACTGGTTAGAGTGTGAGGACCAGAGAGGGAAGCTTTGCCCGCAGTATGCTTTTTCCACGGCCTTCTCTATTTATATGCCTAACAGGTCAACAGGGATTCCCGTTCTTGTGCAAGAATGGAGTCCCTCTGCGTCCACAGTTTTTATCGAGGAGATGTATACACAAATTTAACTAGTTTCATTAATTTTCGACATATTTTATAGAACTATACGTCATTTTTAAGGTAAATAAGTGTGCCAACTAAATATAACAATAAAGGCTCTTACAGACAAACAAAAATGCTTTTGCTAGTCAACATGAACATAAACATCAATAACGTTTAGATATAAACTAAAATTTGTTCCAGCAAAAGTAAAGAAATATCAGTGCTAACTCTTTGATTCTGAGAGGGTATTGTTGCATCAGAGGAGCGGGGACGGGGGGGGGGGGGGGAGGGGGGGGGGTAACATTTGTACTTTATCAAATTTAGCGCATAAAAATACTGCTATAAAACATACACATGTCATACATAACATAAATATAAATGATTGATGGTTATTATTATTATTATTAGTAGACTACTACAACATATATTTAGAGAAGGCTGTGGCTTTTTCTATGCTGTCGTTCTGAGTTTCCCGAAGAAACATCCTTAAAGGCGTCTCAGGTGCTGGAGAAGAATGCACCTATTTGTGTGGTCATCGAAGTCCCGGACTGTGGGCTGCTCCCTGCTGATTTCGGAGGGTGAAGCCCGTGACGAATGGGCAGCTCAACATTGGGATCTGAGGTTAAGACACAGTTATCTCTCTGAAGACGGCACTAGTTAAGCAATCATGTGTAGGACGTGACGATTCCTTGGGGAAGTCCGGGACCAGACATTCATGTTTGGCTCTCCATTGACATAAGCCTCCAAGGATGGCGGGAAATGCCCATGGTCTGCCTTTGCTTTCCCTGAGTGTCGACCAACCTACACGAGGTTGTCCTTGATGGGTTCTGGTGTTAATAAACGGACAGAGATTATGCTTCGCATATATAGCTACATTAGCCACATATATAGCCACATTAGTCACATATATAGCCACATTAGCCATATATATAGCCACACATATAGCCACATTAGCCTCGCATATATAGCCACATTATGTCCTACCAAACCAAACAGACGACTAACCGGATAAATAAATGCCAGACGAAGTCGGATGTGTCGACCGAAAGGTAAAACAAAAATATGGCAGGTTTGCTTTAAAAAGGCACAACGTAATTACGTCACTTCGACGAACGAATCGAAGAAGAAGCAATAGGTACCAGGTGATTTCATGGCTCGCTACAGAAAATAGAATGAGATTTAAGGGCATGTTCAAACGACATTCGATCAGTTACGGACATATTGAAACGATAACATCGGAGTAACTAAAAAAAAAACAGTGTCGAGGCGAACAGAGCAGTGTCAGTGACCCTGATACCCGGTGTCGCAAAGTGTTACTGTTCGTATGAAATCCCCCCAGGTACAAATCCTCCTGTTCAACCGTAGGGGTTATATTGCCCCCTTCCGCTTTTTTTTCCAATCCTCACCCCAAGCCCATGGTAACAAAGTACGCTGAAGTCCTGACAGGGAAGAGCAGGTGGTCCGAAGAGCAAGAAGCGAAA
>CAJHNH020003381.1:15760-33260 GCA_905116865.2 Candidula unifasciata
ACTAAATGACAACAGTTCAGGTGTCTGTACACCGGGAGTCATACTAAATGACAACAGTTCAGGTGTCTGTAGACCGGGAGTCAAACTAAATGACAACAGTTCAGGTGTCTGTACACCGGGAGTCATACTAAATGACAACAGTTCAGGTGTCTTTCCACTGGGAGTCATACTAAATGACAACAGTTCAGGTGTCTGTACACCGGGAGTATACTAGGTGACAGCAGTTCAGGTGTCTTTCCCCTGGGAGTCATACTAAATGACAACAGTTCACGTGTCTTTCCCCTGAGAGTCATACTAAATGACAACAGTTCAGGTGTCTTTCCACTGGGAGTCATACTAGGTGACAGCAGTTCATGTGTCTTTCCACTGGGAGTCATACTAGGTGACAGCAGTTCAGGTGTCTTTCCACTGGGAGTCATACTAGGTGACAGCAGTTCAGGTGTCTTTCCACTGGGAGTCATACTATATGACAACAGTTCAGGTGTCTTTCCACTGGGAGTCATACTAGGTGACAACAGTTCAGGTGTCTTTCCACTGGGAGTCATACTAGGTGACAACAGTTCAGGTGTCTTTCCACTGGGAGTCATAATAAATTACAACAGTTCAGGTGTCTTTCCACTGGGAGTCATACTAAATGACAACAGTTCAGGTGTCTTTCCCCTGAGAGTCATACTGAATGACAACAGTTCAGGTGTCTTTCCACTGGGAGTCATACTAAATGACAACAGTTTACGTGTCTTTCCCCTGAGATTCATACTAAATGACATTAGTTCAGGTGTCTTTCCACTGGGAGTCATACTAAATGACAACAGTTCAGGTGTCTTTCCACTGGGAGTCATACTAAATGACAACAGTTCAGGTGTCTTTCCACTGGGAGTCATACTAAATGACAACAGTTCACGTGTCTTTCACCTGGGAGTCAAACTAAACGACAATTATTTTCCTTTTCGTTGCGTTTATCGGCTGTAAACTCAGGTGGAAAATGATGTTTGTTCGTCCACTTTTGGACTCTAGTGGTGTGTGCACATTCGTTTCAGTAATTAAGTTTTACCCAACCAGGACATCACACAGAGGGATAAGCACCAGGTGACACAAAGTGCCACCATGCAGAAGAAGATCACCCGTGGACAGGTCCTAGAAACCGCGTTCAACCGTCAGGCTTTATTGCGGCCCCTGGCAAAAGCCAGGTAAGGCTTCAAAATAACGAAAATTTTCGTCCCACAAGGAAAAGTTGTTGTGTATGTAGTGCACATTCGTTTCACAGATCTGGCTTACTTATATGCAGACTGTTGACTCCTCACCTTTCAGGGAGATGCACTCTGACTTGAAATAAATCAACCTTAATTATTCGCCTTGTAGGAAATACTCGATAGGAAGTGGGCAATCTATTCCCACCTCCTACCTGCCAAAAGATCTTTGAAAAACACGAAGAACTTCATGGCATTAAAAGGTTCGGACTCTCTACCATCGGAGTTAATCTACCAGACGGGCATTGCAAACAGACTACGTAAATCTGTGAAATAGTCTCATAACAAAATTCAGGTCCTGGAACAAAGCGAGAGTCCAGAAATGGAAAAACAGCAAGACCCTTTTGGTCGTAGTTTACAGACACTGCACTGAACGGAAACAAACAAGCTGCAGCAGTAAGCAGCGATGAACTGAAAAAAAGACAAATGTATATACCGATATTCTGCTTTGTGACGTTACAATTTCCCCCTTATATATTGCATAATAAGAATTAAGTAAATCAAAACATCTTGTTTTTGTACTGTTTGAAACTCAGCTGTATAAAAATACTCGAAAATATCCACTGCCAACAAACAAACTAACGTTATTTCATAGGAATATAATACTCTGTAAATCACTTAATTATTTCTCATTCAGGACACATATTTCATGGACAGCATTTGTTTACTTTCAGAATCACATAATAATAAACTATTTTTCTGGTTTCTTTTCCCAAACTACAAAATGCCAACTTGGCAACAATCAAACAACAGACGTTGCCGGCTATTTTAGAAAACTAGCAGCTAAGTGCGCCTCCAAGTGTCTTTTTTATCCGTTTAGCTATTTTTACCCGCAGGTTTTCACGGTTGTGTCCGCGTCATGAAAAAATATCGAGAACTCACAATGAATTATTGATCCGTGCACACGCAGCCACATCCCGTCACTCCATTGGCTGTCCCCAGTGTGGCCTATATTTGGACGGACGATCGTCACGAGGTAAAAATTACCGAGCAAAACTGCGTCACTGCTGACTTCACACTAGGGGCGCGTGTACGCGGAATCACGTCATCATGGCTGGTGGAGACCTTGTGGCCGTACAGGGGTACAATTGTCTGCCATTCTTATGAAGATTTTTTTCTATTGTTGTTGTTGCCAGAGAGAGTTCTGAATATCTTCTAATGTGATCTTGTGGTCTAGAAATGGAAACCGCCGCCATTGATTTCAGTTGACGTTTCCGTTGTCAACATGTTGTGATGGTAAACAATGTCAAAGTTTGAAAATATGGCTGAAGATTTGTTCGATGTCAAGTTGTTAAGGTCTGTCGGTCTGTGTTTTTTCTGGTCTTTCTCATCGTGCGGACTGCTGCCTAATGGTTTGGCTTTCCTTTCGACAACATGCGGCTCGTAGCTACAATCATTGGGGAGGGAGTGGGGAGGGGGAAGGGGTGTGTGCTGTTTTAGAAAATTTTAGTTATTGATTTTTATATTGTGTAAAAAGTAAAGTCAAAAACCCTTTTCCACCCCTTCAGGAGTATTTGGCATACAGTGCAAGACCTATATTCGATAGACCAATCAGCACTTGTTGGGTGATGTGGTCACCACCACACCGGCCGTCTTTACTTCCCAGGACTTGAGATTACACCCATTTAAGACTGAGTCGACCTGGAAGTCAAAGCCATTTTTGAAAAAAAAAAAAAGTCGCGGCTCCGTCAGAACCTGAACTCACGACCTTTGGATCCACAGTCGAGCGTCTAGCCGATACACCAAGACGGCTGCCATATATTGCGTAAAAAATGAGAGGGGGGAAAAAACATACATAGAAAACTAACACACAAACTTGATCAAATTCTCAAAAAAATTTAAACAAAAATATTATTTGCTAATAGCTGACACTGTTACTGTTTAACTCTTTCAGAGCTGACACTGTTACTGTTTAACTCTTTCAGAGCTGACACTGTTACTGTTTAACTCTTTCAGAGCTGACACTGTTACTGTTTAACTCTTTCAGAGCTGACACTGTTACTGTTTAACTCTTTCAGAGCTGACACTGTTACTGTTTAACTCTTTCAGAGCTGACACTGTTACTGTTTAAACTCTTTCAGAGCTGACACTGTTACTGTTTAACTCTTTCAGAGCTGACACTGTTACTGTTTAACTCTTTCAGAGCTGACACTGTTACTGTTTAACTCTTTCAGAGCTGACACTGTTACTGTTTAACTCTTTCAGAGCCGACACTGTTACTGTTTAACTCTTTCAGAGCTGACACTGTTACTGTTTAACTCTTTCAGAGCTGACACTGTTACTG
The DNA here is from genome assembly GCA_905116865.2 of Candidula unifasciata. Lineage (NCBI taxonomy): Eukaryota > Metazoa > Mollusca > Gastropoda > Stylommatophora > Geomitridae > Candidula > Candidula unifasciata. The sequence continues at coordinate 19,292 of CAJHNH020003381.1, forward strand.
TTTAACTCTTTCAGTCTCAAGGAACGCATCATACGTTCATGGGTTCCTACCTAGAAGCACAGTGAACACAAGATACACAGATTTTACACCTCTCTTTCCTACCCCTTGAGCCTCCGATGCTAAACCCCCTGGGACTAAAAGAGTTAAGCTTGATCCAGCCATTTAGATGTGCCATGATAATAATGGGTCGATTAATCAACTAACAAACTGAAAATAAAATCAATTCTTCTTGTTTTAATTTGTTTTTTTTTTGTACACAAAAAAATCATCGCAACAGGGTCGGCCGCCACTGCGTTTGCGAAGCGTTCCTCATACCTTATGAGCAGCTTCCTATCTCAGACAAGTGCGCAGGTGCATAACAGCCCAATACCGTGTATGTATGTATGCATGTATGTATGTATGTATGTATGTATGTATGTATGTATGTATGTATGTATGTATGTATGTATGTATGTATGTATGTATGTATGTATGTATGTATGTATGTATGTATGTATGTATGTATGTATGTATGTATGTATGTATGTATGTATGTATGTATGTATGTATATGTATGTATGTATGTATGTGTATGTATGTATGTATGTATGTATGTATGTATGTATGTATGTATGTATGTATGTATGTATGTATGTATGTATGTATGTATGTATGTATGTATGTATGTATGTATGTATGTATGTATGTATGTATGTATGTATGTATGTATGTATGTATGTATGTATGTATGTATGTATGTATGTATGTATGTATGTATGTATGTATGTATGTATGTATGTATGTATGTATGTATGTATGTATGTATGTCTGTATGTATGTATGTATGTATGTATGTATGTATGTATGTATGTATGTATGTATGTATTGTATGTATGTATGTATGTATGTATGTATGTATGTATGGTATGTATGTATGTATGTATGTATGTATGTATGTATGTATGTATGTATGTATGTATGTATGTATGTATGTATGTATGTATGTATGTATGTATGTATGTATGTATGTATGTATGTATGTATGTATGTATGTATGTATGTATGTATGTATGTATGTATGTATGTATGTATGTATGTATGTATGTATGTATGTATGTATGTATGTATGTATGTATGTATGTATGTATGTATGTATGTATGTATGTATGTATGTATGTATGTATGTGTGTGTGTTTGTGTGTGTATATGTATGTATGTATGTATGTGTGTGTGTGAGTGTGTTTGTGTGTGTGTGTGTGTGAGTGTGTTTGTGTGTGTGTGTGTGTATGTATGTATGTATGTATGTGAGTGCGTGTGTGCGCACGTGTGTGTGTATATGTATGTATGTTAGTGTGTGTGTGTATGTTTGTACGTATGCCCCTACTATCCGCCATTTTTTGTTGTATACTTTATATTTATAAAAGATTTAATTGCCCGGCTTTGTTTTATTCTCCCGTCCTCTAGCTCAGCTTGACCTCCACCGCTGCCGTATGTTTGGTTGAAACTCCCGGAAGAATCGAGCACATTTTGAGCCTTCCGTCTTCAAGTCTCTCTCAGTCACAGTGCCGAGGCGCAGTGGTGGGAGCTGACCCCTGAGACACGCTAATGATGGGAACTGACCACAGAGTCACGGTGCCGGGGTCTAGTAGTGGGAGCTGACCCCTGAGTCACGGCGCCCTGGTCCAGTGGAGGGATGCTGACCCATGAGTCACGGTGCCAGAGTCTAGTAGTGGGAGCTGATCCCAAAGTCACGGTGCTAGAACAGTTCTTTCTATAGTGGACGTATAATGTAGAATACAATATAGAGTATAATATAGAGTATAGTATAGATTATACTTTATGAAAATTATTATTTAAATTAAAAAAAAAAAAAAAAAAAAAACAATTGCAATCTGGAAGACAAGTGTTTAAAAGGGCCGAATGTAGACGGGGGAGAACCCAGTTTGAGATCTTTTACAAAAATAGTTAATTCGTTTGTTCTACCCGTCTAGTCACCGTTCTATCCATGCAACCATCTATATACATATACTGGAATACACCCACAGACATCGAGACACCTGCTGTCCATACTAATGCATGAATACAACAAACAATCCATGTGGAGACAGCGGAGACAGCTTAATGGATTAGGTCCCAGACTCCGCCAGGTTAATTATTCATGGTGCTCTCGCAATAAATGCCCGAGATCACCCGGCGAGTCGGCGTTGCGTTATACACCTGACCACTCCAAGTACTCGGGTGTTTGAGTTAGTTGCGCATCCTTTACAGGACGTTGCAGAACCAATCGCAGCATTTTTAGCTGTGATGGTTTTTTCTAGGCAGATTTACGTCCAATAGTTTGCTCTCTCAATGGTCGGCTGTTGATCATCATCATCAAGTGCCTTGCCGACTGGCGTGGGCGATCATGACTCCCCACAATCTCCGATCCGCAACTGCTTGTACCAGTTCGTGTGTTGACGCCTCTCCATGACATGACAAAACGCTGTCAAAAACCTTCTCGGGCTGTCTTCCTCTGTCTCTCTTTCCACAAATCGTTCCAGCGGATCATGTTCCATTTTCCCTCCTCTCGGCTGTTGATGGTTCTGTCAAAACTAGCGCAAGACGGTCTGCTGGAAAATCGCTTGGAGCGGGGATCAAACCCGCTCCCACCCCCTGCTATTTAGAAGTGCATTCTCAACGCCTAAGCCACAGCCGCCGAACGGGTGTGAGTAACATTAGAAAAAGTTTGTGGCTGGAATGGTTGAGTGTATGCATCGGGTTAAGAGGTTTTCTGGTTCTTACCTTGACGGGGAAAAGGGCCCTTTAAACGTCACAGGCATGCCAGAGATGTGTTTCTAGATATACATTGTGGTTAGTTGCGTATCCTTTACAGGACGTTGTAGAACCAACCACAACAGCCCCTGGCTGTTGTGTGGTTCTTCTAGGCAAATTTACGTCTAGTAGTTAGCCATTGCTTGCTGGACGGTCGGCTTTCTTGATACCACAGACGAAACCAACGTAAGGCCCATGTCCTGCAGCTGGGATCGAACCCGGCATCCCGGCATTACGAATCGTTCGCATAGACTTAGCCACAGAAGAAAAATCGTCAGCTGATGAATCTTGTGGTTAACATCATTCAGGGTGCTTTTTCCTCCCTCAGAAATTTCATGGTAGACAGTTGGCGTGGGTCCACCTGGAAACTGTGACATTTTTAATCATAAATATTTGTCTTAACGTGGATTTGAACCCATGTTCTTTGGGTCGACAGGCCTGCATCTAGTCACTACTATCGCAGCTTGTTGAATCCCAGTATTCTGCTTCTTCTTCTTTGTTCACAAGGTGTAAGATCTGGCTGAAAGTCCTGGTTGTTCGTCCATTAGTTCTGTGGTTTTGTACCAGATCCTGTGTTTTGCGTGTACATCCGTTTTACTCGCTTACTTGTGTGCATCTGGTTGTTCTGTACTGCTCGGGCACTCCCCAGTTTGTAGGCGAGAAATCATTACTTGCGGTCATTACTCCCAACTTCTTTGACAATTAATCTCATCTTGTCGGATGCGTCCAGTGATTTGAGACTGGCGTATCGTCTCTACACGGTCTTTTTTGTTATCATTAGCTTATGAGAATTAGGAGGGGAGGGGGAGGGGGGGGGGGAGAGGCGGTATAGTTGAGCTCAAGCTTTCACTTCCCTACCATTCTCTCCTCTCCTCTCCATCTCGTATCTCTCCCTCCATCTCATTGTCCGCATCTCCCTTTTCTCTTTCTGTTCTGAATTGTCTTTTCACTTATCTCTGTCTCTTTGCCCCTTTCTCAGTGACTGTACTAGAACCCAGATCTGATCCATGATTACGGTGTTCCCGCGAGATGTTCAGTCTAAACCACCTTGACCTATCAGGGAGCCACCGTTGTGTAGCGGCTAGACGCTCGCCTGCCGATCAGAAAGTCGTGGTTCAGGCCCTGACGAAGTCGGACTTTCTTGTCTCCCCCAAATGACCTTGGCTCCCAGGTCGACCCAGTCTGACATGTTTACCAGGTAAAGTCATAGGAAGAAAAGGCGGAACCTAGAACAGCTGTCATCAGATGTTCGCTCCATTTTTGTTTATGTTTGTTGGGTACGTCATTCTCTGTGGGGTATCTCCGTCTTTTGGAGGACATTACAGAAGCAGTGTTGGCATTTCTGGCAGTTTTTGGCACAATTAGACAGTTACTAGGCTCAGTACTTCGGCCCCAGATACTACTGTTGAAATGATGAGAGCTGAGCGTCTGAGAAGAAACAGACTAAACTCATTCAAGGTTCGACAATAAAGTAATAAGACTGATTCTATTATGGCTAAGTCAAAAAAGCGATCTATGATTTTTAAAACTTGGATGGAATTAGTCTCATTAATTAATTTTCGGACATTATATGTTAACAACAAAGTTCCTGAAATTCCATGCCATCATTGTGGAAGACTTTTCTTAAAGCGGGCGGGTCTTACTATAGGCTAATCTAGTCGTCTCTTTGTAAAATGCAATTTTTCGTTATTTGAAGCAGCTACTCTGGCTCTTGCCAGGGGCCGCAATATAGCCCGAACATAAATATGGTTTAATGGCTGAACACGGTTTCTGAGACTCATCCACATGATGGCACTTTGTGTCATCGGGTGTTTATCGCTTGTGTGATGTCCTGGTGTGGTACAACTCCACTACTACTATTACTACAGCTACAGGCTGTGAGTCCCAGGCTTGCTGAAAACACTATCGTCTGGAAAGACGGAAAGGTGCAACGTAATTTTAGCTTATGAAACACAATACTGTTTATGAGTCAGCCCGCTCGATTTTAGGAATCGAATCATACAAAGAAAAACACACATTGCATACAACGAAGAACGTTCTAGGTAATAAATACCTGTCATGTGAGGTTAGGGGGAAAAAACTTTGCATGTTACATACACAGTGTAGAAAGTGTTTTAACTGTCAATCCTTGATAACTAGTTTAAAGCGAAACATACACATCCACTGAGGCCTGAGAGATTTGATTTTACAAAAGATTGCGTGCAATTACCTGGCTAGTCAACACGAGCAATATCAATATTCTGAATGCAGTTAAGACACACAGGCAAGCAAAGAGCGACAAGCATATTTACCCTGTCATATTATGAGAAAAGACAAACTTATTTATTGCTGGAAACGGAGGTAGAAATGTCAACGATTGAAGAATCTTCCAAGTTTTTTTTTAAATCATAACACTCGCCGGCATGAACACACATGAAGCCATAGTTTCCGGAGTCACCCAGTGTCTTATTTCAGTGCATGACGTGTGATCCTCTTCTTGCTTCTTCTCAGAATGTTCTGTAATTCTTGTTCCCAGGGACCCCTGAGCCACAGTGCCGAGGCGCAGTGGTGGGAGCTGACCCCTGAGCCACAGTGCCGAGGCGCAGTGGTGGGAGCTGACCCCTGAGCCACAGTGCCGAGGCGCAGTGGTGGGAGCTGACCCCTGAGCCACAGTGCCGAGGCGCAGTGGTGGGAGCTGACCCCTGAGTCACAGTGCCGAGGCGCAGTGGTGGGAGCTGACCCCTGAGCCACAGTGCCGAGGCGCAGTGGTGGGAGCTGACTCCTGAGCCACAGTGCCGAGGCGCAGTGGTGGGAGCTGACCCCTGAGCCACAGTGCCGAGGCGCAGTGGTGGGAGCTGACCCCTGAGCCACAGTGCCGAGGTGCAGTGGTGGGAGCTGACCCCTGAGCCACAGTGCCGAGGCGCAGTGGTGGGAGCTGACCCCTGAGCCACAGTGCCGAGGCGCAGTGGTGGGAGCTGACCTCTGAGCCACAGTGCCGAGGCGCAGTGGTGGGAGCTGACCTCTGAGCCACAGTGCCGAGGCGCAGTGGTGGGAGCTGACCTCTGAGCCACAGTGCCGAGGCGCAGTGGTGGGAGCTGACCCCTGAGTCACGCTAATGATGGGAGCTGACCACAGAGTCCTACCTACCTACATAATACTAATCTTTCCATCCTTGGGTACACTACAGCTAGACAAGGCATAAGGGATCTCTAGTCCGCTGGGATCAGGTAACAGGTCAAATAAAAGATATCGACAACCTGTACCCGGAGATAATGATGCAGTATGGGGTATCAATGGGCTCTGGGCGCCACTTGAGATCTCCAAAGAGCAGGGGGGGGGGAGTGGAAGTGGCAAAACGAATAGTTAACTAGATGACAACAGGCAAGATCAGTATGGAGACTTCTCCGTGTCCGTTCCGGGGCCCCATTGTGGGGGGAGGGAGGGGGGAGGGGGGGGGGAGGGAGGGGGGCAAGAATAGACCCACTGCCTATACAAATGCAGGTCGTTAGAATCGACTAATTATAAGCTTCCTTTGAAGTCGGTGCAACTGCCTTAAAGGTAGTGAACCAACAGTCTGCATACAAAAGAGATATGTAAAACGGATATGCACACAGCACTCAGGTTCTGAAACAGGATTAGAGTCTAGAACTGGACATAAAACCAGAACTTTCCACTGGAGTTTACAGCCAGTGAAGGTGACGTAGATGATAAAGAGAATGGAGACTCAATACCGGCTCTTGAGGAGGGAGACTGACCTATTACAGGCTTCACTTGAGCGCTATGATGTTGAATTTTTACCTAGATGACCATGCATCCTTCCGTCTGTATTTCCAAGTGTCTGTCTGTCTGTCTGGTTTTCCCTCTGTGCAGCCTGTCTGTCGGTCCAAATATTCGCCCACACTACAGCGTGTGTATGCAATGATGCAGCCGTCGATACACAGCGACATCTACCGGCAATGTATCATATATACAGCAGTGTATTATGTATGCACTCATTGAAATTCATTACGTGAAAACTTTGGGATGATATTTTTTATCGGCAAATTATAGTTTAAAAAAAAAAAACCCACACACACACACACGCATGTGTGTGTATTTGTGAAATGAACTAGCTTTGAACCTTTTATAGTGAGGTTCAATTCTACTGCTCACACACACACACACACATGCGCGCACACACACATATGTGTGTGTATGTGAAATGATCTAGCTTTGTGCCTATTATACGTGAGGTGCAATACGACTGACCACACCCACACACACACACACACATGTGTCTGTATGTGAAATGATCTAGCTTTGTGCCTATTATACGTGAGGTGCAATACGACTGACCACACCCACACACACACACACACACATGCGTCTGTATGTGAAATGATCTAGCTTTGTGCCTATTATACGTAAGGTTCAATACGACTGACCACACCCACACACACACACACACACACACACACACACACACATGTGTCTGTATGTGAAACGATCTAGCTTTGAGCCTATTATACGTGAGGTTCGATACGACTGACCACACACATACACATGTGTCTGTATGTGAAATGAACGAGCTCTGAGCCTTTTACAGTGAGGTTTAATACTACTGCTCACACACACACATGTGTGTGTATGTGAAATGATCTAGCTATGACCTATTATACGTAAGGTTCGATACGACTGACCACACACACACACACATGTGTCTGTACGAGAAATGAACTATCTTTAAGCCTATTTTACGTGAGGTTCAATTCGACTGACCACACACATACACACGAACACTACGCTTATATATCTGAGTACAGCTTGGACAACTCACACTTTCATCCTCGTGGAGTAAACATAGACATTCTTCTTCGTTAGCTTAAAGTCAATCAATCCTCATCGCGCCTAGAGGCACATAAGGCAAAGACAAACTGTCACCGCTCAGTTCGATCCTGAGCCATCCTCTCTATCTCCAGTTTTGTCTTTCACGAAGCCCAGAGTCCAACCTCAAAGAGTTCGCTTCCAAATGCCTTTGGGCCTACCCCTTCCTCCCTAACCTTGTGGTTGTCCATTGCATCGCCTGTCTCGGCTGTCTCTCTTTCTTCATTTTGAGGACGTATCCAATCCAAGCATGCATCTTTCCCATTGCAACATACGCCTGTGAGACCTGGACACTTACTAAACAAGCGGAACAGCGCATAAATGCATTTGAATATAAATGTTACAGACAGGTTCTAAGAATATCTTGGGTAAAGAAAAGAACAAATGCATCCATACTTCAAGAGCTGAATACTGAAGAGGGTTGGCTAGTAAAGACAATAAAACAAAGAAAATTGAAATATTTTGGTCACTTGAAACGTCATGGAAGTCTAGAGAGAACAATAATGGAGGGGTATATGCCTGGGAAGAGAGGAAGAGGAAGGCCAAGGAGAAGATGGGTGCAGGATGTGGCAGATGATCTCCAGATGGGTGTATCAGACGCAGGACATCTTGCTCAGGATAGGAAGGTTTTCCGGAGGGTTGTTATGGCAGCGAGGTTCCGCGAGGGACATGCTACTGAATGAATGAATCCAATCTATTTCCATCGTTGTTTTTGATTTCTTAATTTACATCTGTTAAATCTGTCATTTGTTGTAATCTAGAATTGCTGTTTTTATCTTCCCCTGTGAACCCCAACAATCTTCTGAGAAGTCTTCCCTCAAAACCTCTGAACATGCACTCTATCTTTCTGTCTGTTTTCCAAGTTTCTACTCCACAAAGGAAAACTATTCTAACGCATGTTTTGTATATCCTGAGTTGAGTTTTAGTGCTGTAGATGTTTGATTTCCAGACACTATGAAATCTGTTGTAAGCAGCATTTACCTTTGCCATTCTCTGTTTGATTACAGCTACTACATTTCCTTCCGATGAGATATTGCTTCCCAGGTAAGTAAAGTCAGTTACTGTTTCCAAACCTACGTTATCTCTTACTATAGGTATTTCAATTTGGGGTTTATCTCCAGCAGTTTTGTTTTATGAACATTGATTCCTAACCCTGTCTGTTTTGATTTTTCTGTGATCTTACCTGTCTTTTGTTGTGGATGTTCTTTACTTTGGCTGATGACACAGATATCATCTGCAAAGTCAAAATGTTCCAGGTGTTCGAGAAGGTTCCACTAAAGGTCCCTCCGTGTGCCTGTGGCTGCTTTCTTCGTTATATAATCTTTCACATGAGCAACAAGAACGGTGACAAAATTCACCCTTGTCAGACTCCTGGTGTTACCCTGAAGTTTTCTGTTTCCATGAGTCCTACTTTCACTTTGCATTGGCATCTCACATAGAGTCCTTTGAAAGTTTATAACTTTATCTGGTAACCCATACGCAGCAATCACCCTATGCATTTTTGTTCTATCGAGACTGTCAAAGGCCTTTTCAAAGTCTATAAAGTTTATGTATATATTAATGTGGCATTCCATTCTAAAGTTTGTTACACAATATTTCTGAGAGTGAAAATATGATCACAGCAGCTTCTTCCTTTTCCACTCCTGTCTGATCTTCCCACAAAACTCTGTGTATTGACGTCTTCATTTTGTTGTATATCACCCTATGGAGTGATATTCTGGCTAGAGACAATAATGTTATGTCTCTCCAGTTGTTGCAGTGTGAGAGATCACATTTCTTCGGTAGTTGGATGATTACACAATTTATCTAGTCTGTTGGGACCGCTTTATTTATCCACATTTTTATGAATATTGCATTTAATGCTTTTGCTGTAAATTGTGGGCCTGTCTTTAACTTTTCAGCACTAATTCGGTCTTCACTTGGTGCCTTCCCATTCTTTATACGGCTTTTTGCCGTTTCTATTTCTCTAACGCCGATTGGCCCAACCGACGCCTTCGAAAATTAACTAAAGTTTGGCCATGGCCCAACATCCATTTCTAGGAGTTAGCCACAGTTTTGTAACGTTTCCATGAGATATCTGCTGCTGGCTTATTTAGCAACTCGGTAAAATATTCTTGCCATCTGTCAACTTTCCTCTTTCCGTTGTGATTATTTCTTCTGTTGTATCTCTCAGGTTTCCTTCAATGAAGCTTTAAAGTTTTCGACTAAGATCCTTTGTTATTTTATACAATGTTTTAGTATCACCGTCATCGCTGCTGCTTCTGCTTTGGCAGCTTTGTGTTCCAAGTATTTTTTTTTTGGTCCTTCTTTAAGCTTTTCTTAACTTCTTTGTTTTTTTGTGTTGTTTGCTCTTTGTGTGGCCATCTTTTCCAGCGTCTCTTTGCAAGGTTTATTTGCTCTTTTTTGCATTTTTCTTTCTTCTATCTTTTACCAAGTTTCTTTAGATACCCATTCCTCTCTCATATGTTTTCTCATGCCGAGTATTTTCTGAGCTGCAGTGCAATACGCATTGCTTGAAGTAGATTATCTCTATCTGCAGTGTTGTCTCTAATATACATTCTCTTTCTCTCTCTTTCTCTTTCTCTCTTTCTCTCTCTCTCTTTTTCTCTCTCAAACACACATACAAAAAGCGCACACACCCACTCACTCAGTCACTCAAGAGACCTAAATATTTGAGTAGTACTGGACTCTCTCTCAGACACTCCAGCGCAAAAGAAATTGACCACGATCGCTCACATACACACACTTTTCCCCTCTCTCTGTTATGTAGAAACTCACTCACTCACACACACACATGCACACACTTTTTCCCTCTCTGTTATGTAGAAACTCACTCACTCACTCACTCACACACACACACACTTTTCCCCTGTCTCTGTTATGTAGAAACTCACTCACACACACACACACTTTCCCCCTCTCTCTGTTATGTAGAAACTCACTCACTCACACACACACACACACACTTTCCCCCTATCTCTGTTATAAAGAAACTCACTCACTCACACACACACACTTTTCCCTCTCTCTGTTATGTAGAAACTTACTCACTCACACACACACACACACTTTACCCCTGTCTCTGTTATGTAGAAACTCACTCACTCACACACACACACAAACACACACACTTTCCCACTTTCTCTGTTATATAGAAACTCACTCACTCACACACACACACACACTTTTCCCTCTCTCTGTTATGTAGAATCTCACTTACTCACACACACACACATATTCACATGAGATACTTGTTTACTTGAGTATAAATAGTTAGAGACGTACACATATGTGTGCGTAAGGGGGGGGGGGGAGGGGGGGTTAAAAGCCGCACTGGGTATCACTTTGACAAAAGATAAGAGATGTGTGTTTTTAATATTTAAAGTAATTGTGCGTGTGTATGTGTGTGCGGGCGTGCGCGCTTGTGTGTAGGAGCTCAAATAAACAAACTTCCACCCCAAAAACTGCCTGAACTTGCAATGCCACACTTCAACCAGCAATGCACACACTTTCAGACACTCGAGTGCAAAAGCAATTGACCGCCCGCGCGCGAACATACAAACACACATAAAGCACACAGAGGGCTCTTTATACTTAGTACAACCAGGAAAACACACACTTTCATCCTCTTGTAGTTACCACACACCGACACTGGAGTACAACAAGATTCCCCCCCCCCCCACACACACATTCACACACACACAAACACGGACTACACACGCACGCAGACTTTCACACACACACACTTACACACACATAACAGACCACACACGCACACAGACACACACAAACATCCACACACGTAACAACCACGGCGACACTCCACGACTGCACTATAAAAAAGTACAAGGTCGACCTACATACTTATGTACAATATGTGGTGCGTCAGCTGCGTCTCTATGATGTCGGATTTATAAATAAACGTACCGTGCATGACAGAATCACTACTGTGCAGCTGCGATGCTGAATTAAACAAAGTTAAGTGAATCAAGAGCTGAGGAAAAGACGCTGACACTGGAAAGCATATCTTCTTCTTCTTCGCGTTCACCAGCTGTACACTCTGGCGGAAAGTTCTGGTTGCTCGTCCACTACTGAACTGCAGTCCTGCTCCAGAACCTGAGTGTTGCGTGTACATCAGTTTTACAGATCTCATTCTCTTGAATACAGACTGTTGGTTCCTTGCCTCTCCGGCAGATGCACTCCGACTTCAAAGGAAGCTCCCCAATTAGTCGACTCTTACGACATGCTTTTGGGGAGGCAGTGGGTCTATTCTTGTTCTCCCCACAATGGGGCCCCGGAACCCACACGGGGGCCAGAAAGGATATTAGTTGAGGACAAACCTGATAACACTCGTGATGTAACTGGGATTTTTTTTTCCAATAGAATTCACAAGGCTCGAGGAAATTGGTGTAATTTGAAAATGTGGGGGAAATTAAAGGAAATTAAAACTTCAGAGTACGCCGCTTGGACTTTCGGCCAACATGGACGATAAGCCGGCTGACCGCTGAATCTCTGAAAAGTTTTTTTGTTGTTGTTGCGGCTAGGAATTACTGATTTAGCTTCTCCATTTCTGGACCGGGAGTCTGAAGGTTCCGTCGTCAGCTACCGAGTTGAGATACTTGATGATTCACTGTGGGCTGTGGATTTCAAGTGAAATGTTTTCTTTCCGTTTCCGTTGTGCTCACGACGTGATCTTGACTGCGCTAAAAAGAACACACCCTTCCGAACGTACCTACCACCATCTATAGGCCCTGACGCCCCTACTTTCCATCTGAACCTACGACAACTCTAAGCCCTGATGCCCCCACTTCCCATCTGAACCTACCACAACTCAAGCTATGACGCCCGCACTTCCTATCTGAATCTAGCCTTCCCTCTAAGCCCTGACGCCCCTAATTCCTATATGATTCAACAGGTGACAAACATTGTATTGCCTCCAGCACCAGTGTCGTCTCACTCGCGCAGGTAGCTTACTCTGCCTGAATGTCTATCGAACAGATCAAGATAACGGCGCGGTACAGGCAGCCCTAGGAGTGTGAACATAGATACCTACCTACCTTCCTACCTACCTACATAATACTTATCTGCCTATCAACCTACTACCCGCCTAGATAACGATTCAACTTCCTTCCACAGCATGCCTGCCCGCCTGCCTATCTACTAACGAATCTTCCCACCGTTCCCCCACCCACCACCTACATATTAACCTACCCACGGTTGTTCGTTCCTTCGTGCTTTGCCTTGCTCGAAAAAAAAAAATCATCACGTTAAACCAGCATCCCCGAAGGGAATGGAAAACTTTTGGTTATAATTGTGTCTTGGTTATGTGCGCCAAAAATGGCTTAGCATTGTACGCTACTAAAAGCCCTGAAAGGCACCCCAGCAGTGTTGTTGCGATCAAAGGAGACAGACCCAAATATTGTCCTGACCGGCGACGAAGTCGTCTACCGGGAAACCAATGGGAGACCCGGTTGCAGATTTCTCTTGGTTCCCAGTGGAGTGGTTAGGTTAGTTGCGTATCCTTTACAGGACGTTGCAGAACCAACCCCAACAGCCTGTAGCTGTTGTGCGGTTTTTCTAGGCAAATTTACGTCCAATAGTTTGCCATTGCTTCTGGACGGTCGGCTTTCTTGATACCACTGTCGAAACCAACGCAAGGCGCAGGGCCCGCAGCTGGGATCGAAACCGGCATCCCGGCATTACGAAGCGTTCGCATAGACTTAGCTACACAGAGCCGACAGTTAAGTGGTACACATAGAAAATTAATATACTGAAAGTCAATTTTCAAAAAAAAAAAAAAAAAGTTGCTACTGCTGCCCTTCAGTTACTTCAACAGGACGGGGAAAATGGGGCGCCCTTGGCCGTTTTGAGAAACACTGCTTGAAATGGATTAAGATGAATTACTGTGACGGGAAAGGGGGGAACCCGGAAATTTGGAGATGGGGGGAGGGGGGGGGGTATTTTGACGGGGATGGGGGCGGGGGGGAACAACGTGCATATGCTACTAAAAGTGAACAAATAAACGCCGATCAGATCTAGCTTTTCCTGGGGGGAGGGGGGGGGGCGATAGATAATACGTCTACCAATCATCCTTACCCCCTTCCCCACCGCACTCCCCAGTCTGCGCCACTCTGTGTGCACAAGTATTAGCACTCTAAGCCATCTGTTACATGAGGAAAGGTATTCGTCGCGTTTCCAGCCCGGGGGGGGGGGGGGGGGGAGGGGGGGGGAAGGGGGGGGGGGGGGGGGGGGAAGGGGGGGAGGTCGCAGTCAGCATTGACATTTTTGCCATATGAATCATGGAGCCTGAATAGAGCCACCAGACGAGATAGACAAC
>CAJHNH020003381.1:38260-71088 GCA_905116865.2 Candidula unifasciata
GGCTTGGATTGTTGTTGTCGAAGGGGAGACAGCCAGGTAGGACTGTTTGTCCGTTGTCTCCAACAATAGTTGTTTTTAGTTTTGCTGATTACAGCACATAATCGTGGTATGTGATTATAGGATGACAGTTTTGATTTATAGCACAGGTTCATGGTTTCTGGTTATATTGGATGATAGTTTTAATTCATAGCCCGTGATCGTGGAATGTGATTACAAGATGACAGTTTTGATTTATAGCACAAGTTCCTGGAATGTGATTATATGATGACTGTTTTGATTTATAGCACAGGTTCGTGGTATATGATTATAGGATGACAGTTTTGATTTATTGCACAAGTTCCTGGAATGTGATTATAGGATGACTGTTTTGATTTATAGCACAAGTTCGCGGAATGTAGTTATAGTATGACAGTTTTGATTTATAGCACATGATCATGGTATATGACCATAGGATGACAGTTTTGATTTATAGCACATGATCGTGGTATATGACCATAGGATGACAATTTTGATTTATAGCACATGATCGTGTTATATGACCATAGTATGACAGTTTTGATTTAAAGCACAAGTTCCTGGAATGTGATTATAGGATGACTGTTTTGATTTATAGCACAGGTTCGTGGTATATGATTATAGGATGACAGTTTTGATTTATTGCACAAGTTCCCGGAATGTGATTATAGGACGACTGTTTTGATTTATAGCACAAGTTCGCGGAATGTAGTTATAGTATGACAGTTTTGATTCATAGCACATGATCGTGGTATATGACCATAGGATGACAGTTTTGATTCATAGCACAAGTTCACGGAATTTGATTATAGGATGACAGTTTTGATTCATAGCACAAGTTCACGGAATTTGATTATAGGATGACAGTTTTGATTCATAGCACATGATCGTAGTATATGATTAAAGGATGACAGTTTTGATTTATAGCACAGGTTCTCGGTGTGCGATGTTTATTTTCAGGAGTACGTGTGATTATAGGATAATAGGTGGCTTTTTTGCCGTATGTGTTTTAAGGAGTACATGTGATTATAGGATAATAAGTGGCTTTTTTGCCGTATGTGTTTCTAGGAGTACATGTGATTATAGGATAATGAGTGGATTTTTTGCCGTATGTGTTTCTAGGAGTACATGTTATTATAGGATAATAGGTGGCTTTTTTTGCCGTATGTGTTTCTAGGAGTACATGTGATTATAGGATAATAGGTGGCTTTTTTGTCGTATGTGTTTCTAGGAGTACATGTGATTATAGGATAATAGGTGGCATTTTTGTCGTATGTGTTTCTAGGAGTACATATGATTATAGGATAATAGGTGGCTTTTTTGTCGTATGTGTTTCTAGGAGTACATATGATTATGGGATAATAGGTGGCTTTTTTGCCCTATGTGTTTTTAAGAGTACACATGATTATAGGATAATAGGTGGCTTTTTTGTCCGTGTGTGTTTCTAGGAGTACATGTGATTATAGGATAATAGGTGGCTTTTTTGTCGTATGTGTTTTTAGGAGTACATGTGATTATAGGATAATAGGTGGCTTTTTTGCCCTATGTGTTTTAAGGAGTAAATGTGATTGTAGGATAATAGGTGGCTTTTTTGTCGTATGTCTTTTTAGGAGTACATGTGATTATTGGATAATATGTGGCTTTTTTGCCCTATGTGTTTTTAGGAGTACATATGATTATAGGATAATAGGTGGCTTTTTTGCCGTATGTGTTTCTAGGAGTACAATGTGCAAATTATAACACTGGACTGTAATATGTAACTATAGCACAAAATCCGGTATATGATGGTAGGATTACATCTTGGTTTTATAGCACTGGGTCGTGGTATATGATTATAGAATTACGTGTTAATTTTATAGCAAAGGATCTGATTACGTGATTTTAGGATGAAATACTGATTGCATAGCGCAGGTCGTGCTATGTGATTGTAAAATTACATATTGTTTTTATAGCACATGAAAACGGTTGATGATTTTATGATTACTGTGGTATGCGATTGTAAGATAATATTTGGTTTCATAATGCATGATTGTGGTATGTGATTGTATGATCACATATTGGTTGTATAGCACAGGTTCGCGATGTGTCATTATAGAATAAAATATGATTTTTATTATAGTTTTTTGCATGGTATATGATTGTGAGGATGGATTACAGTTTTATATCTCAGGAATGTTGTATGTAATTGTAATATGTAATTAATATGTATTTTGTAGCACAGTCTAGCTGCACGTGATTGTAACATATGAGCATTTATCACATATAGTTGAATGTTAAATGTTTAATTGGGAGTTATAATTCCGATAGTCCCAGTCATAGTCTGACTGTATATCCGTCTCACCATCCCATAGTTGGTGCAGTCCTTGCAGTACAATTCTTGCAGACCATGATGATCCATCTGTGAAACAGAAGAAGAAGAAGAAGAAGAAGAAGAAGAAGAAGAAGAAGAAGAAGAAGAAGAAGAAGAAGAAGAAGAAGAAGAAGAAGAAGAACAAGAAGAAGAAAAACAAGAAGAAAAAGAAGGAGGAGAAGAAAAAGAAGAAGAAAAAGAAGAAGAAGAAGAAGAAGAAGAAGAAGAAGAAGAAGAAGAAGAAGAAGAAGAAGAAGAAGAAGAAGAAGAAGAAGAAGAAGAAGAAAAAAGAAGAAGAAGAAGAAGGGGAGGAGGAGGAGGAAGAAAAGAAGAAGAAGGGGAGAGAGGAGAAGGAGGAAGAAGAAGAAAAAGAAGAAGAATAAGAAAAAGAAGAAGAAGAAGGAGAAGGAAAAGGAAAAGAAAAAGAAGAAGAAAAAAGAAAAAGGGGAGGAGGAGGAGGAAGAAGGGAAGGGAGGAGGAGGAAGAAAAACAAGAAAAAGAAGAAAAAGAAGAAGAAGAAGAAGAAGAAGAAGAAGAAGAAGAAGAAGAAGAAGAAGAAGAAGAAGAAGAAGAAGAAGAAGAAGAAGAAGAAGAGGACGAAGAAAAGAAGAAGAAGAAGAAGAAGAAGAAGAAGAAGAAGAAGAAGAAGAAGAAGAAGAAGAAGAAGAAGAAGAAGAAGAAGAAGAAGAAGAAGAAGAAGAAGAGGAAGAAGAAGAAGAAGAAGAAGAAGAAGAACTGACTGGAGAAATATGCGAGATTTAAACGCGACAGTAGGACGAAGCTAATTATACTAATCGATACAGTAAAATATCCCTTTTAGACCAGTTCGAACTGGTGTCCCAGATAATTCATCTTTAGAAATCCCTCCTTGTTCAGATTGGGACCTCCCCGTATTGGTTCCTCGGCTCCACTGTGGGGAAACAAGAACAGACCCACTGCCTTCCCTACAAGCACGTCGTAGAAGTCGACTAACTGGGGACTTCCTTCGAAGTCGGAGAACATCTGCCAGAGTGGCAAGGAGAACATTGAACTGCACACAAGTAAGTCAGTACATGCAAAACTCAGGCCCTGGCACAAAGCCAAAGTCCAAATAGACGAACAGTTAGGACTTTCTGCTGGAGCTTACAGCCGGTCAACAAAGAAGAAGAAGAAGATATTGGGACCCAAGACCTTTCTCCTGACAGTTAACCGCTACTGACTACCCTACCATGTCTGGTTTTGACCCTGCGACATTCCCGAGGCCAGTGACTGCGGACTGGATCGCCTAATGCACCTATAAAAACGTAGACCATTGATCTAACTTAACCTGCGAAAACCTGTGTCAGCCCAGGAAGTATGCTTCTGTCGCCTAGAGAGATGGTGTGTGCTTGAAATTCATGTTTGTCTGTTTGTTTCTTCACTTCCGATCTGCTATAGTGCGTTTCAAAAGTTATACCCTCACACTATAACACATATATGAAAAACTACTGTACGTACCAACATGAATTTCTGCATGTGGTCTTAGATTTTCCATGTCCTTATGATTTTAGAATTTACAGTTGCCGGGGTACTGCTGTTTTCTTAGAGCAGCACATTTCTTTGATTTGTGTTTAACTAATAATTTATGTACCATAAAAACAAAAGAGTATACAGTAATTGGCACACGCGTGGTGATTGTTTTGTGATCAGATCACATTTATAGCAGTACGTTTTTACCTATTGCTTCTACAATGAAAAACCTGCGACTCATATAATAATTATTCTGGACATGACGACCTGAGAGTGACACGCCTGCAGTTTGATGTTCTGTACAGTTCCTGTTACCTAATTTATTGTAAATGGTGAAAATATGGGGGTGACTGCAGTCAAGCTAATACAAGGAATTCCAGAGAAATGTGACTAAAAAGCTCAACAATAATGGGGAAGCAGAAAAACGTGCACAAAACAAAACAATGTAAAGTTTCGGCCGGGCAGCCTTTTTCAAACACAAGTGAACTACACAAACGTAACAACGAGGAGAGCAACGTACTGTAAGCATGTTGATTGTTCGCAAATAAGTCAGAATAAAAACTAAATATTTGTTGACATTAGTTGCAACGGGTATAGAGCGAGTGGAAGACCTCGGAAAACATGGATTGATGGCATTAAAAACAGCTTTACAGAAATGAACATCAGTTTTAATAGTGCTCTTGACAGAGCTCATCAACGAATGTTACATCCCCCACCCCGTCCCCCCCCCCCTTCCCCCCCCCCCCTTCGACACTTCGCTGAGGTACAAAGTGGAAAAAGAAGAAGAAGAAGAAGAAGAAGATTATTAACAGATTGCATGACACATTTCAATACCTGACACCAAACGGTTGCTGAGTTTTAGATTTTCAAAGTTAGTCATGACTTCTGAAAAGGACTACGTCTGACAGTTTTACCACATAGCACACCTTTGCCATTTAGTCTGAAAAATGGCGATTGTCCCGAAACAGGAGTTAAGCTTTTCAGTGACTTTGGCGAAGTGACAGACGGGTTTTCTATCAGTTTTCTTGTGTGCGGAAACGATGGCGACCACGGGCCTTGAGAAACAAAAAAAGTAAAGTTCCTCATTCCGCGCTTTCAGTCGTATAGGGCAAATCGGTTGAGAACTATATTTTATAGACTAACTGGCACTCGATGTGGCTAACACCACACGGGCCGCCTTTACTTCCCATGACATCACCTCGTACCCATTTAAGGCTGGGTCGACCTGATAGCCTAGGTAATTTTTGACAGTCTTTGACAGAAAATAGAACATGTTGTGACCACTGGAAAGATATGTGGAAGGAGAGATTGAGGAAGACAACGAGAGAAGATGCTTGACAGTCTTGTTGCATGGCATGGAGGTGTGTCGGCGCACGAACTGATACATGCTGCAGGAGATCGCAGATTATGGAGAGGCATGATCGCCTACACCAGTCGGCAAGGTACCTGATGATGATGAGGATGGCGCATCTGTCAGAACCCGAACCCACGACCTTTCGATCACCAGACGAGAGTTTAGCCGCTACACAACGACAGCCCCCTCCAGGGCTTAAGCTCCCTCCAGGGCCTAAGCTCCCTCCAGGGCCTAAGCTCCCTCCAGGGCCTAAGCTCCCTCCAGGGCCTAAGCTCCCTCCAGGGCCTAAGCCCCCTCCAGGGCCTAAGCCCCCTCCAGGGCCTAAGCCTGGTTAAAATGTGAAACGATAATGCTAGTTCCGAGGCCCTGTTTTAGGGAAAACAAGAATAGACCCACTGCCTACCCAAAAGCATGTTGTAAGAGTTGACTGATTGGGGGCTTCCTTCAGAGTCGGAGTGCATCTGCCTGAGAGGCAAGGAACCAACAATCTGCGTACATATTAGTCAGATTTGTCACACGGATGCACACACAACACTCACGTTCTGGAAACGGACTGCAGTCTGGAAGTGGTCGAACAGCCAGAACTTTCCGCCAGAGTTTACAGCTGTTGAACGCGAAGCAGAAAAAGATAATAATAATAATGTTCTAAATGAAAGCAAGCAATATATTTAAAATCATATGAAATGCGACAATAAACACAGAAAACGACAAATTCTACACATGGTCATGGGGGCGGGTAAGCCAATGTCGCAAATATTTCAAAGGGGGCAGGGTGCCTCAAGGGGCCTAGACCCTCCCCCCTTTCCCGCAGGTTCCTGCTCCACTTTATGTATGCACGTGGGCGCGCCTATAGTACATGCACGCAGTAGGTCCTTCAACTGCATTCATGTTATGCAACTGTCCTAACCTGATTGGTGCCCTCGATTAGCCTTCAACCTGCAGTGACAATTATCGTTATCTGTGAGACCAGGGTTCATGACCTGGCTCTGTGTGTTATGTGTTGTGTGGGTGTGTGCGTATCTGTAGTATGTGTGTGTGTGTTCGTTGTATGCATGTTTGTATGATTGAGTGTTTGCGTCATGTCTTATGCGTCATAGGCAGCCCAGTGTATTTAGTAATAGAAAAACCGCTGATACATTTATTTCCTTGTTGCCCTAGCTCTGTAGTAGGAACGTTTGGATTTGTTTGCTGTAGTTATACAGTACCTGTAGGTAGCAACGCCTACACAGAACATGGGGAGAAAGGGTGTCTTGTCTTGTTTAATTGTGCAATAAAAATAATTTCTTTTCTTCTTCTTCCTTCGTTCGCATGAAATACTTATCTATATCTGCATATTCTGTTCTAATTCAATCTGCGACCGTTAAAGTTGGCCTTTACCGGTTTTTCTCTTGGTCAAAACGGTGGCCTTAATATGTTTTATTTGGGACTGTCTTGAAGGACCTGATCTGTTGTCTCAGGTGCCAGTCCTCGTTTGCACTTATCTGATTCATCAGTCTTAATTTGTGCATACATATGGCTGCGAAGTCGACTGCATCCTGTTCTAAAGCGTAGAATAATGACATGCTCTGGTCTGTCCATTGTATGATAATTGTTATTTGCCAGTTTTTGTGGCTTCCTGATTGATTTGATTATTCTCTTCTTTCGTTGACTAGTGACTGGTACGTCAGGTTGTTTTTCATTTGCACCTTCCTTAGCTTGTTTATCAACTCTTTCATTTCCAGAAACTCCCCAGTGGGATGGTATCGGTTGCAAAGTTACCTTACATCGGTTGCTTAGTTTTGAGCGTAGTGTCAGTATACGAGTTAGTTTTTCAGATTAACAATATACTAAGTTATAGTGTCCGGGTCAAGGCTGGACTTGATGAGGGACTAAGTTATAGTGTCCGGGTCAAGGCCGGACTTGATGAGGCACTAAGTTATAGTGTCCGGGTCAAGGCCGGACTTGATGAGGCACTAAGTTATAGTGTCCGGGTCAAGGCCGGACTTGATGAGGCACTAAGTTACAGAAGCCCAGAGACCCCCTAGTGTTTCAAATGACACCAGCTAATCCTAGAAGACTTTACAATATATACGTCTTTTAAGTATATGGAAGTATATGGATTATGGAAGTATATGGATTATGGAAGTATATGGATTTTAAAAGTGTATGGATTATGGAAGTATATGGATTATGGAAGTAAATGGATTATAAAAGTATATGGATTATGGGAGTATATGGATTATGGAAGTATATGGATTATAGAAGTATATGGATTATAAAAGTATATTGATTATGGAAGTATGTAGATTATGGAAATATATGGATTATAAAAGTATATGGATTATAAAATTATATGGATTATAAAAGTATATGGATTATGGAAGTATATGGATTATGGAAGTATATGGATTATGGGAGTATATGAATTATGGAAGTATATGGATTATAAAAGTATATGAATTATGGAAGTATATGGATTATGGAAGTATATAGATTATGGAAGTATATGGATTATGGAAGTATATGGATTATGGAAGTATGTGGATCATGGAAGTATATGGATTATGGAAGTATATTATCTTTTAAAGTTTATCGAAAGAAACAAATACATAATGTGTTTGCAAAGTCACAATAATAATTTTGATACAGATCTCTAAAAGGACCCAAACACCGTTGGTAGAGTGTGTCTGTATCTGTCGGAGCCGGACTTTTTCAGAAATGACCTTGGCTCTCAGGTCCACCCAGCCTTGAGTGGGTACCAGGTACCGTCCTGGGAAGTAATGGCGGCCGGCGCGACGCTGGCCACATCACCCACCGAGTGCCGATAGGTCTGTAAAACATAGGTCTAGCCCTACGTGCCAAATACGCTTAAAGGCGTAGATAAGGATCCCTTAGTTTTTACACTATTCAGCAAGTAGGGACGCCGTCTTGGCCTAACGTAAAAGGCCAACGACCACTGCCCAACAAACACGA
Source organism: Candidula unifasciata (assembly GCA_905116865.2). Lineage (NCBI taxonomy): Eukaryota > Metazoa > Mollusca > Gastropoda > Stylommatophora > Geomitridae > Candidula > Candidula unifasciata. The sequence continues at coordinate 46,420 of CAJHNH020003381.1, forward strand.
TTACGTGGGCACACAGCAGGCCGTTCTCCTCCCCCCTTCTCCCCTCCCCCTTCCCAACCGTCTTCAGGCATGGAAATACCAAGAATCTGGTTCACACAGGTAACGCTGAGTTACGAACCCAAAGGTATGCTGGCGATAAGGCTTCTCCGGTCTCGTAACGCAGAAGAGCAGAGACTTCGGGTTGTTTGCTGTGGCGTGGGGGTGGGGGTGGGGGTGGGGGGGGGGATAAAGGAAGGGGAGGGGGGGTTAGTGCCGGCTGTCCAAGGTGTCATCACTGAAGGGTGACAAAATAATAGCAAATGTCTGCGTTTCCTTCTTTTTCTTTACCTGCTGTAATCCCCGGTGGAAAGTTTTCTTTGTTCGTCCACTTCTGGACTCTAGTCATGTTTCGGAACTTGAGTTTTGCGTGCACATCCCGCTAGAGGTCTTTCTATGTTGTCTGCAGACTGTTGGTTCCTCGCATCTCGGACAGGTGCACTCCGATTTTAAAGGTAACACCCCTGAATAGAAGCTTTTTACGACATGCTTAGAGGGGACAGTAGGTCTACTGCTTCTCCCCACTATCGAACCACGGAACGAACACAAGTAAATGGCAAATTAATATAATATATATAATAAGTAAACAGACACTGTATTGGTCTGCACTTATAGATAGAAGTAGAAAGATACGAGGACACACTAGACCCAAAAAAAAAAAAAATCTAAAGCTTTAGTAAATGTGCCGGGAATCGAACCTGTCACCTTCAAATGACGTGTGCGCATCGCTATGGAAACAAGTGTACTGAGGTGTACAGGGGAAATCCACAGGTCACGGGACAGTCCAATATTTTAGGGTGTGGTAGATTAGTTTTGTAATTTGTCATTTAACCGGGAAAGCTTTTCGAGCAAACAGTACACAGGGACACCCCAGTAACTTTGAGCAAAGTTAACGAGCCTAAGCAAGCACCAATGCAAAGTGACCTAGTGTGTAAATGGGTGGAGCAGACCCAGATGGGGAGAACATCGTAACATTAACTTTAATTTACTAATTTACTTATGTATCTGAACTAATAATATGAAATACTTGAGTTGGCAACCTCTTTACGTGGCTAGTCTAAATCTGTTTTGAGTTGGACATATTGATGTAGACGGCTAGAAATTTTCGCCTGGCCACCGTCTTAACTAGAAACCGGTTGGCATGTTTCTCTCTCATCTCCAGGTTAACTGGAGAGACCTTTCCCAAACGAGCTAGTTAAACAGTTGTTTCATGGCTTTGTCAGAATACTCCTTTATTGTTATCTGTATACACGCCTAGCTCGCTAGCGTAGTTGGCTAAACCTTACTGCGCGCTGACCGGGTGACGAACTCCTTGTGGTCCGGGTTCACGCCCGGGGGTAGGCAGAAAAGCGACATTTCTCCCAGATTTACTGTATCTATCATGGAATCAAGGCCGAAGGGTTGCGTTATCCATAGTACCGAGCTTAAGGGTTAACAACTCATGGCTTCTGAATACTTAAAAAAAAATTGTATACACAGGTCATTTCCTTGACCTTCCTTTCACAGGTCATTTCCTTGACCTTCCGTTCACAGAACATTTCCTTGACCTTCCTTTCACATATCATTTCCTTGACCTTCATTTCACAGGTCATTTCTTTAACCTTCCTTTCACAGGTCTCTTTACTATTTTTGTATATCTATTCAGCCTCTCCTGGAACTTTGATATATCGCACCATTAATCACCATCATGTACTGTGGTGGTAAACCGGACTCCCCCGCCCCTCCCCTCTAGTACCACACTAAGCAGACGATAGCTGTACCGGACTTCACTTATACCCGCAAGCTCCACACACAAAAACATATGTACACACTTTAACAGATGTCTTCTGCGGCACATTTTGGAAATTAGTTCAAATTATGATAGCGGCATATGGTATGATGTCGTCTACAAATATGCCGCGTCTCGCCTTTACTTATCGAACTCTAATGGATGTATTACAGCCCCCCACCCACCCCCACCCACCCCACACCTTCCACCTTTATTTTGTTTTTTGTTAATGTAGCCAAGCTTCGACGAATACCTTGATTTGGTTGCACGTGCGAAGAAACCTGGCCACTATGTATAAAAAGGCCAACGCACCCGGGACCGGTCGCATTTTGGCTTTCCGGAGTGAACCCGCAAGTGGCTGATGCACGACAGAGATAAAACCGACTGTCTTACAGAGACCTATAAGGATGAGTCAACAGTTCTCCACACAATGGGTAATTAAAACCTGGAGCTCAATGTTTCCTGGGATTCTCAAGGCCAGTATTTGAAAACTACCAAGCAAAAGACTCTACAGTCAACACTGCTCGCGACAGCTTTGATAAACCCTGTATGAAATCCCAGGCTCTAGTTTGTGGAGTTGGAAAAGGGGAGGGGGGATGGGGGGGGGGGGGGGCGGTGTAGAAAGACACAACAAATGACCATGTCGTAAAAGGCAAAAAGGCAACTAATTACATTATTTGATGAAACTGAGTATGCTGGATCGAAAGGTGAGTATATTGCAGCCTAGCTTTAAAGCACAAGACAACGTGCTAATCGCCTTTTTTTTAAGGCGAACATGTTAAGGAGGAGGAGGAGAAAAGAGGAGAAGAAGAAGAAGAAGAAGAAGAAGAGAAGAGAAGAAGGAGGAGAGAAGAAGAAGAAGAAGAAGAAGAAGAAGAAGAAGAAGAAGAAGAAGAAGAAGAAGAAGAAGAAGAAGAAGAAGAAGAAGAAGAAGAAGAAGAAGAAGAAGAAGAAGAAGAAGAAGAAGAAGAAGAAGAAGAAGAAGAAGAAGAAGGAGTGAAGACGAAGAAGAAGAAGAAGAAGGAGAAGAAGAAGAAGAACACAAATGACAGAAGAAGAAACGAGGATACAAGAACACTTCAAAGTCTACAAACGAGGATACAAACCACTTCACACACACAAACACATACACACATACACCAACATAGATGATTAAGCGTGTTTTTTTCTTGGTGACGACAGTGACCCCGATAACAGTGATAACTGTGTGTGAATGTGTGATATTGTTGTAACAGCTGGTCTCTAAGTGCTGACTTTACAGTCTTCAACTTCTTTTTCTTCTACCCCATACACCCTACCTACCTACCTACCCACCTACCCACCCACCTACCTACCTACCTACCTACCTACCTACCTACCTACCTACCTACCTACCTACCTACCTACCTACCTACCTACCTACCTATCTCTGCCTGCCTGCCTACCTGCATTCCTACCTAACTGCTACTTCTGTGAAAACTGCTGGATTATACAAAAACCTCCTCCCGAGTTATTTCCGCTGCCCTCATCTGGGGAAGTGTGGGGGGGGGGGGGGGGGGGGGGGGTGGAGAACTGGTGGGAAGAAGAATATACCTACTTCCTCCCTGACAAGCATGCCGTCCAAGGCCACTGAGTATTGTCTCCTTCAAAGTTGAAGTGCCTCTCTGACAGGCAAAGAACCAACGGCGTGCATACAGATAAGCTAGATATAAAAAGCGGATGTGCGTGCAAAACTCACATTCTGGAACAAGACTGTGTAGCCCAAGAAGTAGCCCAACAAACTAGAACTTTAAACAGAGTTTACATACAGTCAGTGAACGGTATGAAGAAGAATTCTAAATCACTGGCGGAAGAAATTATAGTCTGGTCCAAAAATCGTGCCCAGAAACTTTTAACACATATCTGGAAAACTCATGCACGAATCAACACTAATTTTCATATGTGGTCTTAGATTTCCCATGTCCAATTTACAATTGCACAGGTGCTAGTGTTTTCTTAAAGCGGAGAAATTGTTTAATCGTTGTCGGATTAATTAATTTGTGTACCCTTAAAATACAGAATGTACAGTAATTGATACAAATCATTGACTTTACACCACAAGTAGGTAGATTATTTTAAAAAGTCTTTTCACATCTGCAGGGATGCATGTGTTTATTTTGATAGCCTATCCTGTTTGCAATGAAATATTGTGTTTATGAAACTCACGGTAGATTAGTGCAGGATTTTGACTATCTGAAAGGGAAACGCCTATGAACTGAGCTACAATGGCAGGATTTTGACTATCTGAAAGGGAAACGCCTATGAACTGAGCTACAATGGCAGGATTTTGACTATCTGAAAGGGAAACGCCTATGAACTGAGCTACAATGGCAGGATTTTGACTATCTGAAAGGGAAACGCCTATGAACTGAGCTACAATGGCAGGATTTTGACTATCTGAAAGGGAAACGCCTATGAACTGAGCTACAATGGCAGGATTTTGACTATCTGAAAGGGAAACGCCTATGAACTGAGCTACAATGGCAGGATTTTGACTATCTGAAAGGGAAACGCCTATGAACTGAGCTACAATGGCAGGATTTTGACTATCTGAAAGGGAAACGCCTATGAACTGAGCTACAATGGCAGGATTTTGACTATCTGAAAGGGAAACGCCTATGAACTGAGCTACAATGGCAGGGATTTTTGACTATCTGAAAGGGAAACGCCTATGAACTGCTACAATGGCAGGATTTTGACTATCTGAAAGGGAAACGCCTATGAAACTGAGCTACAATGGCAGGATTTTGACTATCTGAAAGGGGAACGCCTAGGAACTGAGCTACAATGGCAGGATTTTGACTATCTGAAAGGGAAACGCCTATGAACTGAGCTACAATAGCAGGATTTTTGACTATCAGGAAAGGGAACGCCTTGAACTGAGCTACTATCTGAAAGGGAAACGCCTATGAACTGAGCTACAATGGCAGGATTTTGACTATCTGAAAGGGAAACGCCTATGAACTGAGCTACAATGGTAGGATTTTGACTATCTGAAAGGGAAACGCCTATGAACTGAGCTACAATGGCAGGTTTGAATGAAAGGGAAACTATGAACTGAGCTACAATGGGCAGGATTGACTATCTGAAAGGGAAACGCCTATGAACTGAGCTACAATGGCAATTTTGACTATCTGAAAGGGAAAACGCCGATGAACTGAGCTACAATGGCAGGATTTTGACTATCTGAAAGGGGAAACGCCGTGAACTGAGCTCAATGGCAGGATTTTGACTATCTGAAAGGGAAACGCCTATGAACTGAGCTACAATGGCAGGATTTTGACTATCTGAAAGGGAAACGCCTATGAACTGAGCTACAATGGTATCAATGAGACTAGGACAATGCATTCACTATTCCAAACAAGCGCGCCTGGGTTTTTTCGCGGGCGTGATCTCTAAAACATGTGTAATGTGATGTTTTTCAAAGTTCGTGTCACTCCATTAACTGTAGCATGCTCATTGTATGCTTTTCTTCTTCTTCTTCTTCTTCTTCTTCTTCTTCTTCGCGTTCACCAGTTGTAAACTCTGGCGGAAAGTTCTGGTTGTTCGTCCACTTCTGAACTGCAGTCCTGCTCTAGAATCTGAGTGTTGTGTGTGCATCAGTTTTACAGATCTGATTCATTTGAATGCAGACTGTTGGTTCCTTGCCCCTCAGGCAGATGCACTCCGACTTCAAAGAAAGCTCCCCAATTAGTCGATTCTTTCGACATGCTTTTGGGTAGGCAGTGAGTCTGTTCTTGTTTTTCCCACAATGGGGCCCCGGAACCCACACGGGGGAATTGTATGCTTTTAATTGGTGTCTGTTTTTTAAATATTCAGTAAATAAGGCAAAATAAAATTACATATTTGTTTACATTATAATTTTTTTCTCTACAAAACATGATTATTAAAAAAGTTGGATGCCAAATTTAGACAATTCAAACCGAAGGGTTTCTGATTCATAAATTTTTTTTATTCTATTTAACTGGACACTACTTTAGGAACAGACTATAACATTCCTGGTTTCTCATTAATTCTAACGCCAAAGATTCGCTGTTAACGTGTCACGTGATATCCCAGAACATATCTTACGGAAGTTTCCAGATATGATATAATAAATTTCATTTAATCTTAAAACTTCCATATATTTTTGGGGAAATAACATACCCCGCATATTTCTTAGCTTTATCGCTTCTGATGTATATCGTTAAATGGGTAAAATATGATTTCAACAAAAATAATAATAATTGTTTCATATAACTTTTAAATTGGCAACCAAAGCGTGTTTTTTTTCCATCATCATCATGTGGTATTGTTCGGACGGTTCAGTCGTGTGCTTCACGCTCTGAAAGTTTTGCTTTCGATTTCATGTCCTGTTTCTCGGCTCATCAGTGCAACGTTTTGAAGATCCTTGGGGAATGTCAATTGAGCTACAGAGTTTCGTGCTTCACCCAATCCCACCCCCGCGCACACACGCACACACACACACCTACACGCTCACAAGCGCGGGCAAACACATACGCACACGCAACAGAGAGATAGAGAGGATACAGAGATTTGTGTTTCATACACCCACCCCCACACACACACACACATATATGCAAAAAAATTTTTTACGCAGGTAAAAAAATCCCTTGGCAGTTGGAAACCGGACAGAGTAGCCTAACGGCGCTGCCCGCGCAAAATTTGGAGGTACAAATCTACCCAAAATATTTCAGGATCCTCGCCGCTGCTACAGAGCCTGTGCACTGTGCTGAGCATCTTCGGACTCAGACTTGAGTTGGAAGAAGAACGGAGCACTTACTACCCGTGTGCCATGATGTTGATCCGATGTTCAAACTTCTATAGTAATTTTACCAAAGGCATCAGTGTGGATTGTAGCTAACCTCCTTTGCGCCCCTTCCCCCACACCTCCTCCAGTGATGTTGAACAATGAACGTATTCTCAGCGCCATGCTCTCAACGGCTTCTCATTCTTGACCTACTAATTGTCCCCTCGTCGCGGTGATTTGCGAAACAGGCACAAGGTAATTAACATGCCTTTTCTAACTAACGAAAAGACAGAACGAAACATTCAAGAAATCATTACCATTGGAATGTAACATTAGAATTCCCAGGTAATCCTACATTAGCATGTTGCTACTGCCTAGAAGGGACACTTGGAGGCAAGAAGAACTGTATTGAAGAAAGTGGCAATTTAGTTATAGAGAAGGTTAGTGTTTAAACAAACAACCTAGTCAGTGATGTTTGGCAGGGTACACAGAGATAAGAGATAAGCAAGTTTTCATGGTGGGGTTCTTTATTAATATCTTACTCCAGATGACGCTACAGGACAGTCCAACATTTTAGAGGGTGGTAAGACTGGGTTTCCCGGCTTTTTGATGCTTTTAACGACCTCACACGCCCGGCTTTCTAGCGTAGTTGGCTAAACCGGATTACGCAGAGACCGGGTGACGAACTCCTTGTGGTCCGGGTTCAATCCCGGGGAGTAGGCAGGAAAGTCACATTTTTTCCCAGATTTACGGTATTTACAATGGAAGCAAGGCCGAAAGGTTGCGATATCCATAATACCGAGCCTAAGGGTTAACAACTCATGGCTTCTGGATACTAAAACAAACAAACAAACAAACAACAAACAACGACCTCACAATATCTAGAACTGACCCTAACCTCCACCCACCTACGTCCCACGAAAGAGTGCAGCCTAGGTTTCACGACTGCATGCAGCCTATCTACCACCCCCTGAAATATTAGACTGTCCCATGGTGGCATTACGGTTATGGGAGAATGGAGAATGTAGCCTTGTCAGTGCTGATTTAATAGACACCCTGTGGTGAGTACTGGCACATTCTTAAGTGACAAAGGACCTTGGTTGAAACTATAATAAAAACACATAATTATCGACCTTATGTTGTTTTTATTATTATTCCTTCCCCTCCTCCTCTCCTTCTTCTTCTTCTTCTTCTTCTTCTTCTTCTTCTCTTCTTAAATTAAAGTCGGGAGATGTGAACCAGCGTCATTGCACACGGTTATAAACCATAAGTGCTCTGCCATCAGTATGGACAGCAGATAAGAAAACTGTCCGCCTGTGTTGCTGTAACTCCGTAGCTACAGCAACGTTCCTCCATTTACCCCAAAGTGGCAACTCTGGTACCCATTTCCTGGAGGCTAGGTGAACTCCGGTGACCGCACGGTTTCGAACACCAACCGTGGCTGCAGTGAGTTGCGGCTGCATTTGAAAGCGAGTCTCGTATCGACTGCGCTAACGCAGATGACAATGAGGAGGAGCAGTAGCAGCAACAGCAGCAGCAGAAGAAAAAGAAGAAGCAGAAGAAGAAGAAGAAGAAGAACAAGAACAAGAAGAACAAGAAGAACAAGAAGAACAAGACGAACTATGACGTAAAAAAAGGCAACATACTTTAGGAAATGCAATAACCGAAAGGTCACCCAAAATGTCCGCACACACAAAAGTGTATCCACTGTTTCCCACAGCGACTGACGACAAACTGGCAACAAACAGAAGATCGTTAAGAATGTAGTCTGTTGCCGCCTAGCCACAGTTATTGTACACTTGACAACATTTCTGCGATATCAAATGGTTTATTCACAGCGCGGCCCAGAAAGGATTCCTGTTATCACTGCACCGGTAGTCGGGTAGGAGGCGGTATGCGGGTTTTCCCAGCGTGTGGTGAAAGGAATTCGTCCTTTATTTCCTGTAGAACCTTGTCAGTTGGTAAAGGAAAGGGGCCCACACAAGATACGTGACTCCCTGCCCTAGACGGAGAGGTTTTCAACGTGGCCCATGCGGGTCTCTGCAGGGGGCCCTGCCATATTTCAGTCAAGTCTTACTTGCTTGCTTGATTGATTGGCGGACCCCTGTTGTCTAGATTGTCCTCGTAAAATGTCCCTTTTCAGTTCTTAGTAGGACTTGGCAAGTTATATGACATAGTGTCCTTAACTTGAGGATTTTCAGGGCGGCCTATGTGTGCTGGTTGTTTGGTAGATTCTTGGTTTGTTCGATGTTCCGATCTTTTACAATGTCACTTGTCTGTTAGTTTGCTAGCAATGGCGGCCACACAGAGAAAACATTTGGGTTGGGTGTTAGGAGGTAGGGAGTTGGAGGTAGTGGGTTGGGGGCTAGGAGGTTGGGGGTTGGGAGTTTAGGTTTGGGCGTTGAAGGTTGGAGTTTGGAGGCTGTGAGTTGGGGGTTGGAGGTTAGGAATTGGAGTATGGGGGTTGGGAGTTGGAGGTTGGGGTTTGGCAAGCAGCACACAACCCCTCACTAATATTCAGAAGAGGAAGGGAACGGGTGGTGAGAATGAGGAGGAGGCGGGCTCAAGAAACGCCACGCCTTGCGTTGGTGCATGCTAATAAAAATGTAATGATCTGCTAATAAATATAATTGCACATTTGAAATAATATGAAATAAACAAGTACATTAAAGGGAAATTTATGTGTGGGGTGGAGGAGACAGTCATCATTTTTCGGCCATGTTATGACAAGAGGGAAAATAGAACATGTTGTGACCACTGGAAAGATCTGTGGAAGGAGAGATAGAGGAAGACAACGAGAGAAGATGCTTGACAGTCTTGTTGCATGGCATGGAGGTGTGTCGGCACACTAACTGATAGATGCTGCAGGAGATCGCAGATTATGGAGAGGCATGATCGCCCACGCCAGTCGGCAAGGCACCTGATGATGATGATGCTGATGATGGGGTTAGGTGTGGGAGGCAGAAGAGGGCATAAAACTCCCCCTACCCTCAACCAACAGTTTTGTTTCTCGGGCGGGAAAAGGGGTCGGGGTTTCAAGCCTGTTTGCTGTCATAGGTACACCGCAAGTATGAATAATCCGTTGAAATTGGATCGATGTCTAACCACTAGTCATCGCACTACCACAAGCTTCACCAACTTGAGAACCCCTCCTACTCCAAGCTCTAGTAAACTTTATTGTATAGGATTATTTTTTTAAAGCCCACTTTTAGTAAAACGCCCAGTATTTTACAGCAATTTTCGCGTGACGTCCTGTCCACCGAGAAGGTTGCGTGACGTCAGACGGCTAAAGTGTTGTGTTTCTAGCGGCGGGGATGTCACAGACCGGGATTAACACCTTGCCATAGATAAGTTTTTCTGGGCATTTTTAACATTCCATCTCTCACACCTGACAGCCAGTTTTACAAAGCATGGTCTGTGACGCTTCGCTGGCAAGGAATATCAGAAATGTGGTTCAGTGTGACACCGGGCCGTGAATGATTAGGACAGTATTCAAAGACTGTGCAATGTCGTTTTCGAATGGAATATTTTAATGCGGGCGGTAATTTTGTTTCTCAAATGTGAAGTTTTGGAATGTAGGAAGAGGTACTGTTTGTGAATTGTTGTTTTTTTTAGAGGCGTCGTAGGGTTGTTGTTTTTTTGTTCTTCTTCATCTTCTCTTCGCGACTCCTGGATTGCCTCCCAGCGTCAGAGTTATTCTTTATTTGTTCTTTTGTTGTTGCTCGATTTTGTTATTGTGTTCGTTATCGTCGTCATCGTCCTCCGCCCCCTCTTCTTCTTCTTCTTCTTCTTTTTCTTCTTCTTCTTCTTCTTCTTCTTCTTCTTCTTCTTCTTCTTCTTCTTCTTCTTCTTCTTCTTCTTCTTCTTCTTCTTCTTCTTCTTCTTCTTCTTCTTCTTCTTCTTCTTCTTCTTCTTCTTCTTCTTCTTCTTCTTCTTCTTCTTTCTTCTTCTTCTTCTTCTTCTTCTTCTTCTTCTTCTTCTTCTTTCTTCATCTTCTTTTTCTTCTTCTTCTTCTTCTTCTTCTTCTTCTTCTCTTCTTCTTCTTCTTCTTCTTTCTTCTTCTTCTTCTCCCTCTTCTTCTTCTTCTTCTTCTTCTTCTTCTTCTTCTTCTTCTTCTTCTTCTTCTTCTTCTTCTTCGTTCTTCTTTCTTCTTCTTCTTCTTCTTCTTCTTCTTCTTCTTCTTCTTCTTCTTCTTCTTCTTCTTCTCTTCTTCCTTATTCTTTTCTTCTTCTCTTTCTTCTTCCTCTCTCTTCTTCTTCTTCTTCTTCTTCTTCTTTTCTTCTTCTTCTTCTTCTTCTTCTTCTTCTTCTTCTTCTTCTTCTTTTTTTTCTTCTTCTTTTTATTGTCTTTGCAACTATCACGTGTAAACCCGAAAGGGTCAAGGTAATTTTTTATTAGATATATAGTGTAATAATTTTACACGGACTGGTAATATATGTGAGAAACCAGAGAGAGAGAGAGAGAGAGAGAGAGAGAGAGAGAGAGAGAGAGAGAGAGAGAGAGAGACAGACAGACAGAGAGACAGAGAGAGAGAGAGACAGAGAGTGACAGAGAGAGAGAGAGAGGGAGGGAGAGACGCAGCGCCAGCAGCAGTTTGAACGTGGTCGACTAAAGCGAGAGGGAGGAAGGGAAAGGTAGAGATAGAGGGAGAGTGAGGAAGGGAGAGGTAGAGAGAGAGGGAGAAAGAAGTAGAGAGAGGGGGAGGAAGGGAGAAGTAAGGAGAAGGAGGAAAGGAGAGGTAGAGAAAGAGGCAGGGGTGGAGAGAGCGGGAGAGGGAAAGAGAGAGATGGAGATATAGAGTTAGAGAAATGGAGAGGGAGAGGTAGAGAAACAGGAAGATGGAAAGAGGAAGAGAAGTGTTGGGAAGAGAGAAGAACAGCGAACTGGAGAGGGCAAAGAAAAAGAGTGAGAGGGAGAAAGAGAGGAAAAGGGAGAAACGTGAGAAAGTACAATGTTTATAAAAGGTTAATTAAGAACAAGAGACGAGAAACAGATGTGGGTGTGGTATCTAAGGGAATACAAATGTCACGTAGTCTAATTTTGCCATCTCTAGAGCATCCGTCAGCTTTTCTCAAACGTTTGATTTTCCACCATGTACACACTTACAAGTGAGGCGGCACCCAGTTAGCGAGTACCTTGTTGGAAAAGGGGAATCTATAGTGCGTTTCAAAATTCATGCCGTCACTTTAACAAATATCTCGAAACCTTCTGTACGGATCAACACGCATTTTCCCCCGTGGTCTTAGATTTCCTATGTCCTTATGGCTTTATAATTACAGGCTATCCTCCCAAAAACGGCCACAAAAGATGGCGGCTAAAAACAGGGCCTCAGTCACGTGTCAATTGCGCACTTCCGGTGACCTAATTTGCGGTTTTCCGGCGACTACCGCCACCGTCGAGTGTCGTATCCCCCACGCCTCTCACGTGGCGGGGATTGGAGCTAAACTAGATGGCTAGGACTCACGAGCAAAGCTACAGGAGATGCGAAGTGCGCAAATTAAGTTGCCGGAAGTGAGCAATTGACACGTGACTGAGGCTCTGTTAGGGTGTTTTTGCGGCCGCCATCTTTCGTGCTTGTTATTCGGAGGATAGCCTAATTACAATTGCACAGGAGATGCTGTTGTCTTATGTGAGATGTGAATTTATGTGATCTTTAACTGACTATGATTTATGCGCTTCCGAAAAAAAAAAACAAAAATTGACTCGTGCGTGGAGATTGTTTGAAACTCAGTTCACGTGTGCAGCAATGCGCGGTGATTATTTTGATAGATTATTCCCGATTCAATGAAAAGTATGCAACTCACAGGGGACTTTTATTAGAACAAGCACCTGAGTGAGACGCCTATGAAACATGTGCAATTTGATGTTTTTAAAAGTTCCCCTTGCTCAGTTTACTCAAGTTACTGTAAGCATGCTGATGGTTCGCTTTGAATATATGTATGTTTTCTCATATACAGCGAATAAGGTACACTGAAAACTAACTGTTTAAATCAAAACCTTAGGTTACTGCGTTTATATTTTTTAAATTTTGTCAGGAATTCTGGAACACATTGTAACGAAGACGTCAGGTTAACTGTGTATGGGTTGGTTGAATGTTGGTATAGTACACTTGTTTCATTAACCCACTGTCTTTCCCCTCTAACTGCTACTTGAAAGTTTGACACCTCTTCAAATACCACATCCTACTAGTGTCGAGACGTGATCAATTCGCATGTACGTATCAGCAGGTAACAATGGGAGGGGAAGTAATTACGTGATATTTTCCTCCTCGTCGCTTCGCTGTTCACACGTTACACTGTGTGCCTGAGTACGGTAAGCACACAGCGAGCGTTATTTTTCGCTATGTTCAAGAAGTAAATCGAATGGCGTATTTGTAATAAGTAGTTAACAGAAATAATAAAAAGCAAAATAAGGCATTTTTCTTTAGCAGTGCAGGGTGTCATTGGTAATTACAGCCGTTACCTGCATGCCTCGCCACTGCACCCTGCGTGCCAATCCAGGTAGCTCTCAGTTACCCTGACCAGCCTGCTTATCCTCCTTCACTTTCATCGCCATGACACACAGATTGGGCAGTGCTGTAAAAAAAAAAATTAATAGGTTGCCCATGCAGTGCGATCCCTCGTTCGGCGTGCTTTATTACCTCCAAAGGAAATATAGCACAACTATGATCGTCAATTGATCCATCAGTTGAATAGTTTGTTCACTCCGGGAAACTGCCTAAAGGCATACCCTGCCATCTAGAGATTTAAAAGCAACTACAATCTGGACGGTAGACAGACCAACCAGGCAGACCCGAGGTGTCTCGTTCAGCCTCCAAAAAAAGTTATAATCAGGGCACCAGTAACAGTCATTTCACCCAAGTGTAACATGCGGTCCTGTGCAGGTAAGGACCTAAAGGCACTTTTTTATCCAATAGATATTTTGATTTTTATATTGTCTGATGCAGGCATGGTAAACTGGCAGCCTTTTGCAAGCACCCCAACGGCTCGAACAATGGAAATATCCTGCAATCATTTGTATTAAATGACCAGTTAGAAGTCGGAGCCCTCACCACAACCCAACTATGTCCCATAAGGCCCCTAGAAGAACTCTTATTCTGGATCCACTCCTTTCTTGTCCATCTGTGAGTGTAGAGTGTAGAACAAACAACACATTACAGTTTGTTTATCACGTCATTATTCAGCGTTGGTAGCTCATGGGTGGCACTCAATTTCTGAAGCAAGACTTTAACTCCAGATGCATAGTTTACAACCGATGAACTCGAAGAAGAAGAAGAAGAACAGTGCAGTACAATTTGTTTATCACTCCATCTGTTAGGTTTAAATTAGTCACCCCCAAACAAAGTAGGTCACGTTTCGTTCACAAGTTTGTTGGACTGGTATTCTTTCGTGCAGGCAACGGGTGTGCCGCTCTGCTGTTTGCTTTCTGGGTTTTCTTGCATTTACGTGTTTTTTCAGAGAAAGAGAATGCCGGTGGCATAGGTTGCAGCACCCTCGGAGGGTGGAGGTGGGAGAGGGGGGGGGGTTGTGTTAGACCCAGTTTGTCCATGTTTTTGGAGTGTTAAAGCGCTGACGTGCTGAAATATACAACCCGCGATATCAACAGCATTGCGGAACACCCCCCGTAATCGTGCGTCAAGGTGACAGGTTCAGAAACTACCAATCAGAAGTAAGCTAGTGTGTATATGGGCAGTCCGTGGGGAGACTAACGTTACTTTTAGCCACAACATAATTCAGCATTAGTGGTTCCCTGGTGGCTGGTGGGTTACGAAAGCTGTTTCTCCTGTTATGGCGGGCTAAGGGTGTAAAAGTGCTACTAATTCCACCCCCCACATACTCTACCCCCCCCCCCCTGAGTGAATACGTGTCGAGCAATTAACACACGGTGACACAAAGTGCCACTTTTCAGATGAAAATCCGCCAGGCACAAGTTTCAGAAACCAAGTTCGACTGTTAGGTTATATTAAAGCATCCGATAACAGCCGGTGTCAGGCTTTTAAATAAAACAATTCATTAAAAAAAAAATGCCTTCCAGATTGGGACAGGGATGCATAAGCGACCTGTCTGGTTGGTTAAGCATCTGGGAAAGTACACTATTTCCTACAGCGAATCGCATACTTCATGTGAAGGGATTTTCCAGTCATGTTATGGTAACTATTGAAAGTCGGCTCTGTGGCTAAGTCGATGCGAACGCTTCGTAATGCCGGGGTGCCGGGTTCGATCCCAGCTGCGGGCCTTGCGTTGGTTTCGACAGTTATATCAGGGGGCCGATCGTCCAGTAAGCAATGGCAAACTACTGGACGTAAATTTGCCTAGAGAAACCACACAACAGCCAGGGGCTGCTGGGGTTGGTTCTGCAACGTCCTATAAAGGATACGCAACTAATCAAACTATTGAAAGAGGTTTGCGGTTTGAACAGCGGACCAACATCATGGCACATGGGTAGTAACCCATAAATGTGCTCCGTTCTTCTTCTAACTCAAGAATCTCAGCACAGTGCACAAGCTCTGTAGCACCGGCGAGGATTCTGAAATACTTTGGGTAGATTTTTAACTCCAAACTTTGCCCGGGCAGCGCCGTTAGGCTACTCTTTTCGATTTCCAACTAGCCAGATCTCACCACCCAAAGATCGAGGTAATTGCTAGAAGTCAAAGTCCACGTGAACAAATCCCAGTCCTTAGCGGGGATGGAACCCGGAACCTCTAGCTCTCGAGGCGGACACCATACCTCGAGACAACGTAGCACCCCCTATATTAAAAGAGAAATGTTAAGGGTTCAGGCCACTGTTATGTCAAGAGTGAGGTGCTGGACACACAGTTTTGTAGTTCCATCGTCACTCACAGTTACCGAATAGTAACTAATACCTGTTGTCTCTAGTGTGTTTTCCTCTCTCTCTCTCTCTCTCTCTCTCTCTCTCTCTCTCTCTCTCTCTCTCTCTCTCTCTCTCTCTCTCTCTCTCTCTCTACTTCTCTGCATCTGTAGGAGCCGATAAATACTTGTAAATATATTTATTATTTATAGTGGTATGTGTATGACCTCAAGGGCTCCTCGGTAATTAATATGTTTGTTTATTGCAGACAGAATATTTAAAACAAGGGCTGGATGAGTTTACGTGCTTGTTAGTTGGTCTATATTTTTTGTTGTTTTAGATTTTTAGTGCACTGTATCTGTTGCTTCAGGGCTACGATTGCGGTTAATAACTCCGAAATACCCGCGTGTTATTGTTGTTGTTTTTCTTCTTCATCTCCCACTCCTCATCCTTCTGTCTGTCTGTCTGTCTGTCTGTCTGTCTGTCTGTCTGTCTGTCTGTCTGTCTGTCTGTCTGTCTGTCTGTCTGTCTGTCTGTCTGTCTGTCCGTCCGTCCGTCCGTCCGTCCGTCCGTCCGTCCGTCCGTCCGTCCGTCCGTCCGTCCGTCCGTCCGTCCGTCCGTCCGTCCGTCCGTCCGTCTGTCTGTCTGTCTGTCTGTCTGTCTGTCTGTCTGTCTGTCTGTCTGTCTGTCTGTCTGTCTGTCTGTCTGTCTGTCTGTCTGTCTGTCTGTCTGTCTGTCTGTCTGTCTGTCTGTCTGTCTGTCTGTCTGTCTGTCTGTCTGTCTGTCTGCCAATTGTATGACCCTTTGAAATAAAGTTCGTTCCTTGTTTATTCGTTTTCTGTCTATCTCTCTCTATCTGTGCGATTGTTATCTGTGCGTCTGGCTCTCGGGGCCAATTCTCTCCTTCTGTGCAGGACAGCATGTTAGAGGGCTATACATGCCCGTAACCGCCACCCCTTCCCCACCACACTGCCACCTCACAACCTCGCCACCAGCGATAGGACCATCTCCGTACTTTTTCACCTTTGCCGGCAGTTCCGACCACCCAGTTATGTCATCGACTCGACCGTGAGACAGAATTTTGAGTATGCAACATTCCAGCCGGCGTTCCGCATGACAGGACGACACGATACTTGTCCCTCAATGCCGTTGCCTCCATTAGTGCACCTGAAATAGCCCCGCATTCTAGTCAGCCTGCGCCCTATTTTTTTTTTAAATGACGTCATTCTCCCGTTTTATTCATTGAAGAGGCGAGTTAGCGAAGTTTGGGTCCATTAATGTCACATTTTAGTTGCTGATGTGGTGTTTGCCACAAGTTCTGATGACTTCTGCTTAAACCTGCTGGTAGTTTGTGTGGGGTTTTTGTAAGCGAACTAAATTTCCGATACGTTTGTTAATTTAAATAGCAGCTAGCCGGTGTGTCCGCTAGGTGAGTTGTGTGCTGTATAAGGTCAACGTTTGTTAGGTCAGTTGTGTGCTATATAAGGTCGACATTTGTTAGGTAAGTTGTGTGCTATATAAGGTCGACGTTTGTTAGGTAAGCTGTGTGCTATATAAGGTCGACGTTTGTTAGGTAAGCTGTGTGCTATATAAGGTCGAGGTTTGGTAGGTCAGCTGTGTGCTGTATAAGGTCGACATTTGTTAGGTAAGTTGTGTGCTATATAAGGTCGACGTTTGTTAGGTAAGCTGTGTGCTATATAAGGTCGGCGTTTGTTAGGTAAGCTGTGTGCTATATAAGGTCGACATTTGTTAGGTAAGCTGTGTGCTTTATAAGGTCGACGTTTGTTAGGTAAGTTGTGTGCTATATAAGGTCGACGTTTGTTAGGTAAGCTGTGTGCTATATAAGGTCGACGTTTGTTAGGTCAGTGGTGTGCTGTATAAGGTCGACGTTTGTTAGGTAAGCTGTGTGCTATATAAGGTCGACGTTTGGTAGGTCGGTTGTGTGCTGTATAAGGTCGAGGTTTGGTAGGTCAGTTGTGTGTTTAATAGGGTCGAGGTTTGTTAGTTGATTGGTGTGATTTATAGGGTCGAGGTTCGTTAGATCATTGGTGTGACTGATAGGGTCGAGGTTCGTTAGATCATTGGTGTGACTGATAGGGTCGAGGTTCGTTAGGTCACTTGTCCATTCCTCTATTCCGTCCTATTCTATTAAATAAGTTTATTATCCAAGATGCAGTCCACTCCAGCAGCTTCGGCCTCTCTCATCGGCGATTGTTTTAAGGTTTCTTGTGGGCGTTCTCGCCTTCTCAATCCCTTTATTTCCCATTTTAACGCCTTTTTGTTTTTTTTTTCTTTCTGTTCCTTTACTCTTTGGTTGTGTTCACTGTAGCACCATCTTCTATGTGTTATAACTGTTGATAGCAGCCTCTAGATTTTAACTAGCTATTAATTTGGCAGCGTACCAAAAAAGTAATAGCTAGCGTTAACTTCCTGAATGGTTCCTATTTTTAGAAGATTGTGTGTATCACTGAAATGACTAAGGCCAACCTGTTGTCTGCAATAAAATGATTTTTTTTTTTTTTAAACTTACGTTATGTCTTACTGTCGGCGTCTGTGGCTTAGGGGGCGTGGACGCAATTTCACAATCCCGACATATCTGGTTTGAAGGCAGCAGCAATAGAAGACCGATTTGCGTGTATTTCGACAACGCTCGAGGGTTGTTGCGGTTCAGAAGGCAACGACAAACTGCTGATTTTAACATTGCCAAGGAAAAAATCACGCGACATCGTTAGTGCTTGGTATGTCTCGCTGAGTCCTGTAAAGGATATAAAACTAACGTTTCTTTCCTTGCTTTGTGTTCATCGGCTTTCAACTCCGACGGAAAGTTCTGGCTATTTATCCATTTCTGGAATTTTTGTCTTGGTTCAGAACTTGAGTTTTGCATGCACATCCGTTTTACAGTGGCTCTTAGATAATGGTACGGGAGTTACACTGTGGGAGAGATCGGAGCTTCGGTTGATACACGGTAGTCACCTCTGTTTGAATACTACACAAACAGGCATACACACTGACGCACATGAGAGTTAACTATGTGGTAGGTATTCCTGATGCCCTTCCGAGAAGACCTGTTATCTTTCTGTTGGATATGTTGCCGGACAGAAAAAAACAAACATACAGTGAAAGCATTTCGGTTAAGGGATATTCGTCAGAAACCCAGATATCCTGTGCTACCCTGAATTTGAGATAGTAGCATCGTAGACAATCCTGTTATATTGTGGGGCCTGGATGTAGTTTGAACTCTTCTGTCACTAAGGTAAAGAAATGTTGTGGATAACATACTTGTAATATTATTGTTTTGCTATGTATTTATCAAGTCAGCGTCTGTGGCTTAGGCGTTGCGAACGCGCTTCGTAATACCGAGATATCTGGTTCTATCCCAGCTGCAGGTGATTTGACAACAGACCGCCTTGTGTTGGTTTAAACAGTGGAATCGAGAGTCGACCGTTTAGTTAACAATGACAAAGCACTGGACGTAAATGTTCCTGAAATACATCAGCAATTTTAAAGGCCATAATGGTGTGACCTTCCACTGCGACAGGTCCAGCAAGCCGGCAGTTGATTAAAAATTGCACCAAGAATAAAGTAAGAAAAGAAATCTAGCTGATCAAGAGACAATAGATCACATACAGAGGTTTCTTATAAATGTCAATTCATAGGGGGAAAAAAAACAACAACAAGCATATAACCGTTGCCATCACAAGCATAACTTTGTGCTTACACAGTCGGCGTCTGTGGCTTAGGCAAACGCGCTTCGTAATACCGGAGTGCCGGGTTCGATCCCAGCTGCGAACATTTGTCATGCGCTGATTTCGACAGCGGTACTTAGAGCTGACCGTTTAGTAGCAATGGCAAATTACTAAACGTTAAACTTGCCTAGAAAACCCACAACACCCAATAAATGCTGGGGTTGGTTCTGCCACGTCCTGTAAAGGATACGCAACAAACGTTTTACGTGTATTTCAGTAGTGGAGGACTTGTACCCAAATGTCTTTTCAAAGCAATGGCAGTAACGCAAAGTAGCGTTTTTCAAACTGTATTCGTCGCGGCACATTTGTCGGGCAAAATACATTTCCGCGGCACACCTACCCTTAAAGCGGTGAATACTTAGGAAAAGAAGAATGCAAATGTAATGCCCAGTTGTGTTTAATGAGATGAATGAAACTGTTTGGATGAAGTTTTCGTTTTTTCCTTTATGTTTATGGGAAGTTTAGTTAATTATACCATGAAACCACTTCAAGGTTGCTTCTGTGTCTGTTTTCTATGCAAGCCTACGTTGAGAATGCACTGCAGCCTTGCAAAAAAGCACTGGTTTCTAAATACACCTGCATCCAGAACTCTTCTTGGCTTCCTTTGTGGTAGTTCTTTTTAAACTTCTGTCTTCGCTGATCTCAAGCGGATTTTGGAAACATTCTTGATTATTGCCGCGGCACTCCTGGCATACACCCGCGGGCACACTTGGGTGCCCCAGCACCCAGTTTAAGAACCGCTGACGTAGAGCATCTATACTATAAATCAAAAACCCATTCCGTGTTTCCTGGGATTATTGTAAAGGAAGTGATAAATATTCTCAAACGGTGACCAATATACAGGTTAAAATTGGCATGTGCCATTGTGACTAACTTAACAGTCATATTGGTGGACCAGGTTATTGGGCATTTCTTTATTTATCGCGACAATCAGTAGCAGTAAACTTTCGCTGAAATTATGTCACTTTGAATATTATTTCATATTTCTTTAACTGAAAAGGTTTTTTAAAGAAAAAATCATTTTTCGCTGTGATTTTCATTGAAACCACATATCTACATGTGTCTGAGGCAATGCATTGGTCCGTCTCCTAGACTTTTAAGTACTAGTATTACAGGGGATGCCTCGTGTGCACTTAGGGGAAATGACTAAAGATACGGCAGCAGTGGTGTCCAAGACGAAGTAGAGGACTGGAGAATAAGACTTCCTTTCGCTATCCCAAGAAAAATCGGACAATTACATGTAGTCTAAAAATTAAAAATGGTTTTCATTTAAAAGAAATGGTTATTTTTCTTATGTAAGGAAAGGTAAGGGGCATCTGTAGTTGGGAAGTTATGGGACAGTTAGGGAAATGTATGGGATATCTGTAGTTGGGAAGTTATGGGACAGTTAGGGAAAGGTATGGAACATCTGTAGTTGGGAAGTTATGGGAAAGTTATGGCAAAGTTATGGGACATCTGTAGTTGGAACTTGCGTTAAGACTAAAATCAGATAGTGCACCATATAGAGCCGTCACTTAGACATAATGAGAGCAGAACTAGAGGTCGACCACAGAACGGATGGATTCACACACAGCCGTCACTTAGACATAATGAGAGCAGAACTAGAGGTCGACCACAGAACGGATGGATTCACACACAGCCGTCACTTAGACATAATGAGAGCAGAACTAGAGGTCGACCACAGAACGGATGGATTCACACACAGCCGTCACTTGGACATAATAAGAGCAGAACTAGAGGTCGACCACAGAAAGGTTGGATTCATATACAGCCGTCACTTAGACATAACGAGAGCAGAACTAGAGGTCGACAACAGAAAGGATGGATTCATATACAGTCGTCACTTGGACATAATGAGAGCAGAACTAGAGGTCGACAACAGAAAGGATGGATTCAGACAGTACACCAACTACAAGTGACCATCCGTCAGACATTACACCAACTACAAGTGACCATCCGCCAGACAGTACAGCAACTACAAGTGACCATCCGTCAGACAGGACACTAACAACAAGTGAACATCCGCCAGACAGTACACCAGCTGCAAGTGAACATCCAAGGCTACATGTTACAGCCAGCAGGGCAGTTGTCCTAGCTTCTGTCCCAGACAAACAGTGCAACATCTTGCACTAGCAATTATTCAGCAGATCAACTATTTAAACGCTAAATTCCCCAGTCAGCAACAGCTGGTGAAGTCAAAAACTGAATAGTTCAACGTTTAAAGTGTTTCTGACAAACTCCTAACCCCATGTAAACATATCACCTTGCAGAGCACTGAAATTTAGATGTTACATTTTTTAAAACCTAAAGACATTTCTACTGTCTGGTTCTGTCTGAAACACTAACTTTGTGTAACAGATTGGTACCGAAAAGAATTAGGAAGCGACATCACACACATTTGTTACACTGAACGCTCCATGGCTGCTTCTATCTCTATTCTCAAATCAGATGTGGTTCCTTATGCTGGGTTTTGTTGCACTGAAGTTTCGTCGTTCGCCTTTGCAATGAACCACCGTTGGGGTGGAAAAGGAGGGGGGGGGGGGGGGGTGTGTGGGGGTTGTTAGCAACCCCCCCCCCCCTCCCCGTCAATTCAATAAAAGAAGGAGGGGATGGGTTGCGGCCCCTTCTTCAACATTTTGTAAGTATCCTAAAAAGACCTGAGAATTTCATCTTCTTCGTCTTCTTCTTCTTCTTCTTCGCCGCCGCGTTTAGCAGCTGTAAACTTCATCGAAAAGTTATGGTTGTTCGTCCACATTTTCAGTGTTTCACAGCTGCACCCGAGGCTGGTATTGCCCCCACAATCCCGGAACATTCCATCGCTTCTCTGCCAAATGTATTCGAGGCCGCCACCCTCCTCCCTCCCCCCCCCGAGCCGTCCCAGCGCCCCTGTTTAAGAAACACTGATCTACATCATAGCAAACCGAACAGACCCATAGATGCTCGGTCTCCCTCTGACTGTTCCAGCAGCATACTGGCTGTAATTGTGCCGTTCTCTACTTTGTTACAACCGTCCTTTCTTCTCGGATCCCAACTTGATTCGGAATTCACGCAACCGTAGACGCATGTTGTTGCATCTAACATCGTGTCTTCCAAAACAATTCGTTCATGAATGGTCTTGAGAATGTCTGCAGTGTCCAGTCTGAGTGTTTCTTACGCAGTCGCCCGCTCGCTCTTTCCCAGGCACTCCAGCATGACGCCAGAACAACTACGCCAATAGACATTGCATATCCGGTGTTTTCACTTGCTGCGGCAATAAGCGTATTGGCTTTGTGACCTTGGCCTGTCTGCATTACAAGGTCGCGACCTCTTTGCAGTTCAATGCATGTGAAATTTTTATCGACTTTTCTTGTGTGTTGATTGGGGCGTTAGGGATTTTCTGTCTATCTGCTTTCTTGACTGTTTGCCTGTTTGTCTGTGTATTGTTTGTCGGTTACTTTGCCAATATATCTGTCGCACTGACTTCTCTTTTCTCGGCTTTTTCTGGCCTACCTACCTAACCCTCTCCCGCCGCATACATATACATCCTTTCTCTCCTATTTACAAATGGATATAGATTTTCTCTACTTACAACAAACTTTAACATAAAATCTGTTTGTTCACCCACTTACATCTAAATTTAACACCTCTCCCTCATTTCTACAGTCTCCCCGTCAAATGCTTTATTCACATACACGTTTATCATCTCTTCCTTCTGTCACATACATATACACATATCTCTGCCTCCCGTCACATACACATACACATCTTCTCTCCCTCCCGTCACATACACATACATATTTTCTCTCTCTCCCCCGTCACATACACATACATATCTTCTCTCCCTCCCGTCACATACACATACACATCTTCTCTCTCTCCCATCACATACATATACACATCTTCTCTCCCTCCCGTCACATACACATACACATCTTCTCTTCCTCCCGTCACATACATATACACATCTTCTCTCCCTCCC
The DNA here is from genome assembly GCA_905116865.2 of Candidula unifasciata. Lineage (NCBI taxonomy): Eukaryota > Metazoa > Mollusca > Gastropoda > Stylommatophora > Geomitridae > Candidula > Candidula unifasciata. Next base: position 69,504 of record CAJHNH020003381.1, read on the forward strand.
GTCACATACACATACATTTTTTCTCTCTATTTCGTGAAAGACAATGTCATCACCCTCAATTCGCATGCCCACAGACTCTTCATCCTTCTTCTACATGCGCACATATTTCCTTCTCTCGTTCTCTACACCTTCTCCGCCCACCCCCCCCCCCCCGTCTCTGCTTTTCCCTCTTTCTAAGAACGCAAGGTAAAGTATTAGTCCTCCTTTCTGCCACATACACAATCAGTCCCATAGCCCCTCCTTGCCATCTTCCTCACATGTCATAAGTATCCTCCCTCCCGTGACAAACACAAACATCCCCCTCGTTTCCTGCTGTTTTACACACAAACATCTCCCTCTAGACACATACACAAACATCCTATCTCTTTCCGTCCAGTCACATACACAAACATCCTATCTCTTTCCGTCCAGTCACATACACAAACATCCTATCTCTTTCCGTCCAGTCACATACACAAACATCCTATCTCTTTCCGTCCAGTCACATACACAAATATCCTATCTCTTTCCGTCCAGTCACATACACAAATAGCCTATCTCTTTCGGTCCAGTCACATACACAAATATCCTATCTCTTTCCGTCCAGTCACATACACAAACCTCTCTCTCTCTCTCTCTCTCTCTCTCTCTCTCTCTCTCTCTCTCTCTCTCTCTCTCTCTCTCTCTCTGTGTGTGTGTCCCTCCCAACACATACACAGACATTCTACCTCTTTCCGTCCAGTCATATACACAAACATTTCTCTCTCTCTCTCTCTCTCTCCTCTCTCTCTCTCTCTCTCTCTCCTCTCTCTCTCTGTCCCTCCCAACACATACACAGACATCGTACCTCTTTCCGTCCAGTCACATCCCACAAACATCTCTCTCTGTCCTCCCAACACATACACAGTCATCATACCTCTTTCCGTCCAGTCACATACACAAACATCTCTCTCTGTCTGTCCCCCCAACACATACACAGACATCCTACCTCTTTTCCGTCTAGTCACATACACAAACACCTCTCTTTCTCTCCCTTCCCGGCAACATACACAAATATCATCTCTCTCTCTCTCCCTCCAGTCCACATACACAAACATCTCTCTTTCTCTCCCTTCCGGCACATTCGAAACACCCTCTCTCTCTCTCTCTAGTCACATACACAAACACCTCTCTTTCTCTTCCTCCCGGCACATACACAAACATCATCCCTCTCTCCCTCTAGTCACATACACAAACATCCTTCCTATTTCACTCCAATCACATACACAAACATATCCATCTCTCCCTCTCGTTAATACACAAACATCGTGGCTTCATTGCGTCCTGGCACATATATTAACACACCCTCGAATATCTCACTCCCTGCACATACACAAACATCATAAATTTTTCCCTCCTGTCACATTACACGAACATCTTCACTATCTCCATCCCTGCACATACACAAAAATCATCCATTTCTTCCCCTGTGTCACATAAACAGACGTCTCCCTCTCATGCTCATACTCTCTCTCTCTCTCTCTCTCTCTCTCTCTCTCTCTCTCTCTCTTCACACAAATGCAGAATCATCCTCTTTTCTTCTATCCTGTCACACAGTTCTAAAAAC
>CAJHNH020003382.1:0-70950 GCA_905116865.2 Candidula unifasciata
TCCTATTTTCAATTAACTGTGACTCCATCACTGACCGAAAAAGAAGACTTACCATGACTCTTTCGCTGACAGAGATGACAACTGACTGTGACTCCATCATTGATAGAAATGACGACTGACTGTGAATCCATCATTGATAGAAATGACTACTGACTGTGAATCCATCATTGATAGAAATGACGACTGACTGTGAAACCATCATTGATAGAAATGACGACTGACTGTGAAACCATCATTGATAGAAATGACGACTGACTGTGACTCAATCATTGATAGAAATGACAACTGACTGTGATTCCATCATTGATAGAGATGACGACTGACTGTGAATCCATCAATGATAGAAATTACGACTGACTGTGACTCCATCATTGACAGAGATGACAACTGACTGTGACTCCATCATTGACAGAGATGACAACTGACTGTGACTCCATCATTGACACAGATGACGAGTGACTGTGAATCCATGATGACGACTGAAAATGAATCCATCATTGACAGAGATGACAACTGACTGTGACTCCATCATTGACAGAGATGACAACTGACTGTGAATTCATCATTGACAGAGATGACGACTGACTGTGAATCCATCATTAACAGAGATGACGACTGACTGTGAATCCATCATTGACAGAGATGACAACTGACTGTGAATCCATCATTGACAGAGATGACAACTGACTGTGAATCCATCATTGACAGAGATGACAACTGACTGTGATTCCATCATTGACAGAGATGACGACTGACTGTGATTCCATCATTGACAGAGATGACAACTGACTGTGACTCCATCATTGATAGAGATGACGACTGACTGAGAATTCATCATTGATAGAAATGACGACTGACTGTGAATCCATCATTGATAGAAATGACCACTGACTGTGAATCCATCATTGATAAAAACTACGACTGACTGTGACTCCATCATTGACAGAGATGACAACTGACTGTATCTCCATCATTGATAGAAATGACGACTGACTGTGATCCATCGTTGACAGAGATGACGACTGACTGTGAATCCATCATTGACAGAGATGACAACTGACTGTGGATCCATCATTGATAGAAATGATGACTGACTGTGACTCCATCATTGACAGAGATGACAACTGACTGTGAATCCATCATTGATAGAAATGACGACTGACTGTGAATCCATCATTGACAGAGATGACGACTGACTGTGAATCCATCATTAACAGAGATGACGACTGACTGTGAATCCATCATTGACAGAGATGACGACTGACTGTGAATCCATCATTGACAGAGATGACGACTGACTGTGAATCCATCATTGACAGAGATGACGACTGACTGTGAATCCATCATTGACAGAGATGACGACTGACTGTGAATCCATAATTGACAGAGATGACGACTGAATGTGACTCCATCATTGAGAGAGATGACAACTTCCTGTGACTTCATCATTAAAAGTGATTACGACTGATTATACCTCCATCTTTGACAGAGATGGTCCACTGTGGCTCCATCATTGACAGAGATGACGACTGACTGTGATGCTGTCATTGAGAGTGATGGCGATTTATGTGACTCCACCTCTGACAGAGGAGATTATGACTGATTGCGACTGCATCATTAAAAGAGATGACAACTGACTATGTTTCCATCATTGACAGAGATGACCTACTGTGACTCCATTATTGAGAGAGATGACAACTTTCTGTGACTCCATTGTTGACAGAGATGACTACTTTTTGTGACTCCATCATTAAGAGAGATGACTACTGACTGTGACTTCATCATTGATAGAGATGACGACTGACTACGACTTCATCATTGATAGAGATGACTGTTGACTGTGACGCCTTCATTGAGAGAGATAACGACTGACAGTGACTCCATCATAGACTACTTACTTTGTTTCTATCACTGAGATAAAAGACGACTGACTGTGACTCAATCATTGAGAAAGATGATGGTCGAATGCTACTACATCAACAAGAGAGATGACTGTTGACTATGACTCTATCATTGAGAGAAATACCGGCTGCCCGTGTCTCCATTATTGACAAAGTTCTCGTCTGTTGTCAGATCTGTGGCCGAGAAGCTCAAGCGTGGACAGCCCGTGCCGGCCGAGCAGTTCGAGCAAGTCTCCATCTACTTCTCGGATATTGTCGGCTTTACCGAGCTCAGTGCTGAGAGCACACCCATGGAGGTCAGAGAGAGAGAGAGATAGAGAGAGAGAGAGAGAGATAGAGAGAGAGAGAGAGAGAGAGAGAGAGAGAGCTCAGTGCTGAGAGTACACCCATGGAGGTGAGAGAGAGAGAGATGAGTGCTGAGAGCACACCCATGGAGGTGAGAGAGAGAGAGAGAGAGAGAGAGAGAGAGCTCAGTGCTGAGAGCACACCCATGGAGGTCAGAGAGAGAGAGAGAGAGAGAGATTGAGAAAGAGAAAGAGAGCTCAGTGCTGAGAGCACACCCATGGAGGTCAGAGAGAGAGAGATTGAGAAAGAGAAAGAGAGCTCAGTGTTGAGAGCACACCCATGGAGGTGAGAGAGAGAGAGAGAGAGAGCTCAGTGCTGAGAGCACACCCATGGAGGTGAGAGAGAGAGAGAGAGAGAGAGCTCAGTGCTGAGAGCACACCATGGAGGTGAGAGAGAGAGAGAGAGAGGAGGAGAGAGAGAGAGAGAGAGAGAGAGTGAGAGAGAGAGATCATTGCTGAGAGCACACCCATGGAGGTGAGAGAGAGAGAGAGAGAGAGAAAGAGAGCTCAGTGCTGAGAGCACATCCATGGAGGTGAGAGAGAGAGAGAGAGAGAGAGAGAGAGAGAGATCAGTGCTGAGAGCACACCCATGGAGGTGAGAGAGAGAGAGAGATCAGTGCTGAGAGCACACCCATGGAGGTGAGAGAGAGAGAGAGAGATCAGTGCTGAGAGCACACCCATGGAGGTGAGAGAGAGAGAGAGTGAGAGAGAGCTCAGTGCTGTGAGCACACCCATGGAGGTGAGAGAGAGAGAGAGAGAGTGAGAGAGAGAGATCATTGCTGAGAGCACACCCATGGAGGTGAGAGAGAGAGAGAGATCAGTGCTGAGAGCACACCCATGGAGGTGAGAGAGAGAGAGAGAGTGAGAGAGAGATCATTGCTGAGAGCACACCCATGGAGGTGAGAGAGAGCAAAGAAAAGGAAGCAGAGTGAAAGGCATAGCAAGAAAGAGTGTGGTGCGTTTATGCATGTCCGTTGACACACACCCACACACAAACGCATAGCTACTAATAGGAACATAAACACAATTCTAACATTCCACCTCTTCGTAATACAGTCAGTAAAATAACTCAAATTTTACACACAAAATTCTTAGGGTTCCATCAATTCAACTGAAACCTTTTTTTTTCCATCTGTGTCATGATAATTTTTAGGCGTAATGCCTTTCCCGTTGGAATGGTGTGTGCTCCTCTTGCATGGATCAGTGATTGACATTTCCTGGGAATGGATGCGATCACATGTTGGATGCGTGGTCGATGAGATAACATTTACTGATGATGTGTGTAAAAGAGATAACATTGTGAGTGATTATGTGAGTAAGAGAGATAACATTGTGAAAGATAATGTTTATAATAGAGATAACATTGTGAGTGATAATTTGTGTAAAAGAGATAACCCTGTGAGAGATTATGTCTGTAAGAGAGATACAATTGTTAGAGATTGTGTCTGTAAGAGAGATAAAATTGTGAGTGATCTGGCATGTAAGAGAGACAACATTGTATGAGATGAAGTGTATCAGAGATATAATATTGTAAGAGATGAAATGTGTATAATAGATATCATATTGGGAGAAAAAGTGAAATAAAAAGACATTTTGAAAATTGACCTGTGAAAGAAAGATACCATTACATGTGATGCTTTCTGAAGTACATACTATTTAAAGATTAAAGGAAAGCAATTTTGGGAGCTAAAATCAACATAGTTTTACTGACATTGAAAATATAAAATTTTGTGCAGAAAATTGACGAAATTTGTTATCAACATTCGCAAAGATTTTTCAGAAACTAATAAAAATGGCTTAATGCATATTCGCAGATATATTTAACATTATATTTCAAACGTATTATGCTAACAACTATTCAGTTAAAGCAACGGTTTCAAAGTTATGTTCATTTATGTGGTACCACACTGTTCCCCCCCCCCCCCCCCACCCCCGCTCCCAAAAAAAAATTAGGCGTTAGGGTTACCATATATGACAAAAATGCGAAAAGTATTCAGGCTGTTGTAGTTATTTTAGTTCCAGTCATTTCACTGATCAGTTCCTACGGGTGTGCCAAGTATGAAGACAATATGTTGATACATTTGTGAGATTGTCTTCGTAATGTGTTGAAAAAAATGTCAAAAAAGGAATTTGGAGAAACAATCAGAAAAATAACTGATCATGCTGGTTTTCACAGTCGTGCTTCAGCCAGTGAGCTTCTGTTGCTTAAGAGTCATATTCACGATATTTTCAGCTGTCTGGACCCTTTTTTGTTTTGGCTCTTTGTACCTTCTTATCCATTTTATTTCCTTTTTCAGCCGCTCTTATGCGTGTTTGATCAAATCGACGAAATGCGAAAATACGGTACCCGCAGCTTAATCCTAATTTGTTTTTTTAAGTATTTTAATTCTGCCTAGTTCCCCTTTATTTTTTACAATAACAGCATCACTGACAGCTATTTCTAGCCTATCTCTTCCTATAAATGTAGTTTTAGGGCATCTACCCCAAATCACATGATGGAATGCTTCATTAGCATTTTGCTTTCCGGCATGCAAACGTCTTCATGAATAGGTCTATTCTGCCCCCACCCCCAATCTATCCCGGTGGTGCGAACCCACACAGGATGAAAAGTTTAGGGCGGGGGGGGGGGATGGGGGAAGGGGTAACTAAACTGGTCACTGGACATATAAGATGATTGACCTACAGAGCGACCTCTATAAATTCCACTTTACATTTCAGATGATTGACCTACTGAACGACCTCAATAAATTCCACTTGACATTTCAGGTTGTTGGCCTACTCAACGACCTCTCTTCATGTCACCGGACATTTCAGATGGTTGACCAACTTAACGACTTCTATACATGTCACCGGACATTTCAGATGGTTGACCTACTTAACGACCTCAATACATGTCACCGGATATTTCAGATGGTTGACCTACTTACGACCTCTATACATGTCACCGGACATTTCAGATGGTTGACCTACTTAACGACCTCTATACATGTCACCGGACATTTCAGATGGTTGACCTACTTAACGACCTCTATACATGTCACCGGACATTTCAGGTGATTGACCTACTCAATGATCTCTATACATGTCACCGGACATTTCAGATGGTTGACCTGCTTAACGATCTCCATACATGTCACCGGACATTTCAGATGGTTGACCTACTTAACGACCTCTATACATGTCACCGGACATTTCAGATGGTTGACCTACTTAACGACCTCTATACATGTCACCGGACATTTCAGATGGTTGACCTACTTAACGACCTCTATACATGTCACCGGACATTTCAGATGGTTGACCCTTGACCCTCTATACATGTCACCGACATTTCTCTGGACATACGATCTCTATACATGTCACTAGACATTTCAGATGGTTGACCTGCTTAACGATCTCTATACATTTCACTGAACATTTCAGATGGTTGACCTGCTTAACGATCTCTATACCTGCTTCGATTCTATCATCGAAGACTTTGACGTCTACAAGGTGGAAACCATCGGCGATGCCTACATGGTGGTCAGCGGTCTGCCTATCAGGAACGGCGACAGGCACGCAGGTAAAACAGTTCACGTTACCTACAGCATACAAGCCATGTAACAGGAGCTAAAGGAGGTATTGCATGTCACTTCACCCACCGCAGTTAAAACAGTTTACTTCACCTTCAGCAGTTAGAACAGTCTACTTCACCTACAGCAGGTAAAACAGTTTACTTCACCTTCAGCAGTTAGAACAGTCTACTTCACCTACAGCAGGTATAACAGTTTACTTCACCTTCAGCAGTTAGAACAGTCTACTTCACCTACAGCAGGTAAAACAGTCCATTTCACCCACCGCAGTTAAAACAGTTTACTTCACCCACCGCAGTTAAAACCAATTCACTTTATCTAGAGCACACAAGCCATGTAACTGGAAGTACAGAAGGTATTGCATGTCACTTCACTTACAGCAGTTAAAACAGTTTACTTCACCCACCGCAGTTAAAACAGTTTACTTCACCCACAGCAGTTAAAACAGTTTACTTCACCCACCGCAGTTAAAACAGTTTACTTCACCCACCGCAGTTAAAACAGTTCACTTCACCCACCGCAGTTAAAACAGTTTACTTCACCCACAGCAGTTAAAACAGTTTACTTCACCCACCGCAGTTAGAACAGTTTACTTCACCCACCGCAGTTAAAACAGTTTACTTCACCTAGAGCGGGCAAAACCAGTTTACTTCACCCACCGCAGTTAAAACAGTTTACTTCACCCACCGCAGTTAAAACAGTTTATTTCACCCACAGCAGTTAAAACAGTTTACTTCACCCACCGCAGTTAGAACAGTTTACTTCAAATAGAGCAGGTATAACAGTTTACTTCACCTAGAGCAGTTAAAACAGTCCACTTCACCTAGAGCGGGCAAAACCAGTTTACTTCACCTAGAGCAGTTAAAACAGTTTACTTCACCTAGAGCGGGAAAACCAGTTTACTTCACCTAGAGCGGGAAAACCAGTTTACTTCACCTAGAGAGGGTAAAACAGTTTACTTCACCTAGAGCAGTTAAAACAGTTTACTTCACCTACAGCAGTTAAAATAGTCCACTTCACCTAGAGCAGGCAAAACCAGTTTACTTCACCTAGAGCAGGTAAAATAGTTTACTTTACCTAGAGCAGTTAAAACAGTTTACTTCACCTACAGCAGTTAAAACAGTCCACTTCACCTAGAGCGGGCAAAACCAGTTTACTTCACCTAGAGCAGGTAAAACAGTTTACTTCACCTACAGCAGTTAAAACAGTCCACTTCACCTAGAGCGGGCAAAACCAGTTTACTTCACCTAGAGCAAGTAAAACAGTTTACTTCACCTAGAGCAGTTAAAACAGTTTACTTCACCTAGAGCAGGTAAAACAGTTTACTTCACCTAGAGCAGTTAAAACAGTTTACTTCACCTAGAGCAGTTAGAACAGTTTACTTCACCTAGAGCAGTTAGAACAGTTTACTTCACCTAGAGCAGTTAATACAGTTTACTTAAATTAGAGGAGTTAAAACAGTTTACTTCACCTAGAGCAGTTAAAACAGCTTACTTCACCTAGAGCAGGTAAAACAATTCACTTCACCTAGAGCAGGTAAAACAGTTCACATCACTAGAGCAGGTAAAGCAGTTCATTTCACCTAGAGCAGGTAAAACAGTTCACTTCACCTAGAGCAGGTAAAACAGTTCACTTCACCTAGATCAGTTTAAGCAGTTTACTTCACATAGAGCAGGTAAAAAAATTTCACTTCACCTAGAGCAGATAAAACAGTTAACTTCACCTACAGCATGCAAACCATGTAACAGGAGGTACAGCAGGTAAAACAGTTCACTTTACCTACAGCAGGTAAAACAATTTACTTTATACAGCAGGTAAAACAGCGCGAGCAGTCTATTGTAAATTATAGAAGTTTACACCTTATCACTCATGATCCAATTTCCCGTCTTTCACTCTGAGGTCCGGTCACAAAATGACCAGTGTTTCTTACCCACGTTGCCCAGTGTAGCTCAAGCAAACTCACTATATCTCGTATTCTTTCTTTCCAACGCTAACCGCGTGCCTTGCAAGCTGGCCACTTCGCCAATTCTAGTAACCGATCAGACCTCTTATTATATTCCTATATTTAGCTCCATTACACGACTTATCGGGAGCTTCCTTCGAATTAGGAGTGCATCTGCATGAGAGGCAAGGAACCAACAGTTTGCATACATTTAAGTCAGATCTGTAAAATAGATGCGCATGCAAAACTCAGATTCTAATAGACAAGAACATAAACTTCCAGCTGGAGTTTACAGCTGGTGAACGCCAACAAGAACATAAACTTCCCGCTTAAGTTTACAGCTGGTGAACGCCAACAAGAAGCCAAAGTTTAAAGTTTGTGAACGCCAACAAGAACATGAACTTCCCGCTGAAGTTTACAGCTGGTGAACGTCAACAAGAACATAAACTTCCAGCCAGAGTTTACAGCTGGTGAACACCAACAAGAACATAAACTTCCCACTGAAGTTTACAGCTGGTGAACGCCAACAAGAACATGAACTTCCCGCTGAAGTTTACAGCTCGTGAACGTCAACAAGAACATAAATTTCCCGCTGGAGTTTACAGCTGGTGAACGCCAACAGGATGAACTTCCCACTGAAGTTTACAGCTGGTTAACGCCAACAAGAACATGAACTTCCCGCTGAAGTTTACAGCTGGTGAACGTCAACAAGAACATGCGCTTTCTCTGTAATGTTGCTAACAATACTTGACGAGAAAGTGTTACGAATACAAGCATTAGGGAGCAAGTTGGAATAAGACCATGTCTGGAATATATTGACATAAAGGATGAAATGATTTAGCCATCTAGTGAGAATTCAGCCAGATCGTACTGCATATGAGACTTTTTCTTCTTCTTCTTCTGCCTTTTTATCCCCCAATGGAGCATAGGCCCTCAACCAACTCACGCCAAGTCGTTCTATCCTTCGCCATTACATGGAGCTCTCCCCATGTCCTCCCAATCTTTCTAACCTCATTCTCCAGCTCTCTTCTCCATGTGTTTTTTGGCCTTCTTTTATTCCTATGCCCCTGTGGGTTCCAATGCAAAGACATTCTAGTTATGCTGTTCTCCTGTTTTCTCAGTGTGTGCCCTATCCAACGCCAGCGTCTTTTCCTCACCTCCTGATCCACTGGAGCCTGTTTAGTTCTCTCCCAAAGTTCTACATTAGTTATTCTATCATACCATTTTATTCCCTCTATTCTGCGCAGGCACCAGTTAATGAATGTCTGTAATTTATTAGTAATTGCCTTCGTTGTTCTCCATGTTTCCGCCCCATACAATAGTACTGATTTGACATTAGAATTAAAAATTTTTAGTTTAGTATTTATTTTAATTTCTTTTGACCTCCACAAATTCCCTAGTGCTATGAAAGCCCCTCTTGCCTTTTGTATTCTTATTTTAATATCTCTATCAGTTCCTCCATCTTTATCTACATTACTGCCCAAATAGGTGTACGACTCCACGTCTTGGAGTGGGGTGCCATTAAGAGAAATCACACTACTATTTGCCTGATTTATTCTCATTATCTTTGTCTTTCCTTTATGGATTTTCAGACCAAGCTGCTGTGATCTCGCATTAAGTATATTTAATTTATCTTGTATCTGATTCCGTGAATGGGACAGAAGGGCAATATCATCAGCGAAGTCCAGATCATCGAGCTGTTTTGTAGGGGTCCACTGAATTCCATTCTTGGTGTTAGCAGTTACTGTTTTCATAGTCCAGTCTATAGCCAGTAAAAATAGGAGAGGCGACAAAAGACATCCCTGTCGCACACCTGTTTTTATTTCAAATGCATCTGTTAGCTTTCCCTCATGAAGAACTCGACATTTCATGTCTTTATATGTTGCCTTTACTAAGTTGATAATTTTCTGTGGGATTCCATAGTGCCCCATCAATTTCCAGAGAGATTCCCTATCAATGCTGTCAAATGCTTTTTCATAGTCTATAAATCCAATGTAAAGTGGTGAGTTCAGTTCAATGCTTTGCTTTATTATAATACGTAATGTGGCTATCTGATCAGTACAGGATCTGTTGGACCGAAAACCTGCCTGCTCATCTCTTAGCATTTTATCAATAGCATCTTTTAATCTTTCCAAAATAATTCTACTTAATATTTTTCCAGGAACTGACAGCAACATAATTCCTCTATAGTTTTCAAACTCCTGTAGATCACCCTTTTTGGGCAGTTTCACAAGATATCCTTCTCTCCAGTCTGCTGGTATTTCTTCGGTCTCCCAGACTTTACTGAATAATCTATGTAGCAATTCTGTTGATGTGTTTATGTTGGTCCTGATGGCTTCAGCTGGGATACCATCTGGGCCTGACGCCTTTCCTTCCTTAAGAAGATTTATAGCTTTTCTAATTTCCTCTTTGGATGGTATCTCACAGTTGATATTCAGTTCCATTTCTAAAGGCTGGATATCTGGGGGAACCTTTGGGCCTGGTCTATTTAGAAGCATTTCAAAATATTCAACCCATCTGTCCATTTGATCTTTAGTGTTAGTAAGTACCTTTCCCTGACTATTTTTGATTGATCCAGTTGGCTGACTATATTTACCTATTAATTTTCTTGTGTTACTGTAAAGTTCTCTGAGGTTTCCTTTTGCTGCTGCTGTCTCTGCTTCTTGTGCTAGATCATTTAGATATTTCACTTTATCTGCCCTTATATGCCTCCTAACTTCCTTGTTGGCTTCTGTGTAATTCTCCTGAGCTCTAGCTTTAGCAGCTCTAGTTTTGCTATTGATTAATTCTGCCTTTTTACTTTTCCTATCTTCAATCAGTTTAATGGTTTCCGGTGTTATCCATGCTTTATGTTTCCTTTCTTTCTTGCCAAGAACTTCTACGCAAGATTCATTCCAGATTCCTTTGATCTGATCCCAGCAGACTTCTGTGTTGACATCTTCAGCTAACTGCTGCAACACCTGGTACTTATTAGAGACCGTAACTGAGAACTGTTCCTTAATTTCTTTATCTGTGAGAAAGCCTACATTATATTGGTTTCTATGATTATAAGATGTTATATATCTTTTTAGTTTCAACTTGATTTTACTTATCACCAGGAAATGGTCAGTAAATACATCGGCACCTCTGAAAGCCCTAACATCGTAAAGGGATGATCTAAACTTTTTGTTAATACAAATGTGGTCAATTTGATTAGTTGTCTTATGGTCTGGTGATTCCCATGTTGCCTTGTGTATTCTTTTATAGGGAAAAATACTTCCACCAATAACATACTGGTTACCTGCTCAAAAATTTGTGAACAATTCTCCATTTTCATTCATTACTCCTAGACCATGTCTCCCCATAATTTCTTCATAACCTGTGTTGTCTGATCCTATCTTAGCATTCAAGTCACCCATCAAAATTTTTAAGTTGCCCTTTCTTTCATTATTTATAATATTTTGAAGCTGCATGTAAAATTCTTCCTTAACAGATGCATCTTTATCATTTGTTGGTGCATAACACTGTATTACCGACATGTTCACCTTCTGTTTTACTGTTCTAAAAGATGCTCTTATTATTCTGGGACTCACAGCTTCCCATTCTATTAGTGCTCTGTCTGCTTCTTTTGATAGCATCAGGGCCACTCCTTCACTGTGCGGCGAATTTTCCTCTGTGTGTCCTGAGAACAAAATAGTTTCTCCTGAATTGAGAATACTTTTCCCTGTCCCAGTCCATCTAGTTTCACATAACCCCAAAATACTAATTCTATAATGTTTCATTTCCTTTGCTACTTCTATTGTTCTCCCTATATCATAGAGAGTTCTAACATTCCAGGTGCCAATTCTGGAGGTTTTCCTAGCTGAGAGGAGGTAAGTCAACGATCCGGACTCCTTACGGCTTTTTCGACACCGTGTCATACTTCTTCTATTTGAAGAGCCTCCCCTCATCTTGGTTGGCTGGAGTTTATTTGCTTCTCTTTTTGACTTATCCATGGTTGGTTGGTTTTTGTGGCTATGGTTTTTACAGGATGAGGTAGCCAACCTCAAGCCCAACCCTACCCTTAGTCGCCTCTTACGACATGCCCGATGAGACTTTTTACAGTAGAACAACTGAGACAAAGACGAGAGGAGGACCAAGAAACAGATGGATAAATGTTGTAGCTGAAACCTGCAAAAAAGATAAACAAATCCATCACCCAAGCCACCCTAGTAGTGACGGCAGGTCAACAGTGTCACCGTAGTGACGGCAGGTCAACAATGTCACCGTAGTGACGGCAGGTCAACACTGTCACCGTAGTGACGGCAGGTAAACAATGTCACCGTACTGACAGCAGGTCAACCATTTCACCTTCAATCGAGCAGCTAAAACAGTACATTATTATGCACCAGGAGAACAATGTCACCTTTTCTACAGCAGTTAAAACAGTTCAATCGCATTTAAAAAATAAATATATCATTGTTCTTTATCAGGTAAACCATGTCACTTTCCCTACAGCAAATTGAAGTGTTAATTAACATGCATCCAGAGAACTATGTCACCTTTTCTACAGCAAATTGAAGTGTTAATTGACATGCATCCAGAGAACTATGTCACCTTTTCTACAGCAAATTGAAGTGTTAATTAACGTACATCCAGAGAACTATGTCACCTTTTCTACAGCAAATTGAAGTGTTAATTAACATACATCCAGAGAACTATGTCACGTTTTCTACAGAAATTGAAGGGTTAATTAACATACATCCAGAGAACTATGTCACCTTACTTACAGAAACTTTATGACTTTTGTGCTATATTATTATTATTACAAATTTGTAAATCTCAATCACTACTGTGAACTGTTGGAAAAGTGCTCGCAAGAATTGTTCTGCGAAGACTCCAGATCCTGTGGGATCGCGTTTACCCAGAGTCCCAGTGTGGCTTTTGTGGGAACCGATCTACCACTGATATGATATTTTCATTACGTCAGTTGCAGGAAAAATGCCGCGAACAAAATCAACCACTGTATGTTGCTTTTATTGATCTTATCAAGGCATTTGATTTGGTTAGTCGAAAAAGTATGTTCAACGCACTGAAGAAGATTGGGTGTCCACCTACTCTACTGAGCATTATTGAGTCGTTCCACACAGGAATGAAAGGTACAATCAACTTTGATGATGTAACATCGGAGGAGTTTTTAATCGAAAATGGAGTGAAACAGGGGGTGTGTACTTGCTCCTACCCTCTTTGGAATATACTTTTTATTTCTTTTGACACATTTAATCTCGATCTGACTGTAGCCTTCACAATGCACGCAGACTGAAGGCCAAAAACAGGATAAGAAAGGTACTTATCAGAGAGCTGCTGTTTGCAGATGATGCTGCAATAACCACACACTCAGAGGAGGAGTTGCAATGTTTATTATCTGCCTTTCCTGATGCGTGCTGTGAATTTGGACTAACAGTCAGCAAAAAGAAGACAAAGGTTATGGTGCAAGGTGTCAATGACAGACCTACAGTCTACATTGACGGTGAAGAGCTTGAGACTGTAGACCATTTTACTTATCTGCGATCCACAGTGAATAGTAAACTATCGCTGGACCAAGAAATCAACATCAGGATAGGCAAGGCAGCAACAACAATATGCAGACTGACAAAGAGAGTTTGGGAGAACAGAAAGCTCACAATTAAAACAAAAACCCAGGTCTGTCAGGCTTGTGTTCTCAGCACTCTGCTTTATGGCAGTGAAACTTGGTCAGCTTATTTGCACCAGGAGAGACGGGTAAATAGCATTCACATGCGATGCTCCTTGTATGCGTTCCGGGGTTCTGTTATAGGAAAAACAAGAATAGACCCACTACTCACCCAAAAGCATGTCGTAAAAGTGACTAATTGGGAGCTTTTTTCGAAGTCGCGGTGCATTAGCCTGAGAGGCAAGGAACCAGCAGTCTGCATACAAATGAGTCAGATCTGTAAAACGGATACACACACAATACTCAGTTTCTGGAACGACTGCAGTTCAGAATTGGATGAAGAACCAGAATTTTCTGCCAGAGTTTACAGCTGGTAAACTCGAAGAGGAAGAAAAAGAAGATATGTGATGCTAATAAAAATACTTGACATTAACTGACATGACAAAATCACAAACACTGAGGAACTGGAAAGAGCAGGTACTACAACAGTCTTTTCCATGCGCAGACTACATGTCTCTGCTCAAGACACATGTCTGTCCTCGTCTATGCTTAAGACACATATCTGCCCCGTCTGTACTCAAGACACATGTCTCTCCTTGTCTGTACTCAAGACTAACGTCTGTCCCCGTCTGTGCTCGAGACACATGTCTGTCCCCGTATTTGCCCAAGACATATATCTGCCCCCGTCTGTCCTCAAGACACATGTCTGTCTCCGTCTTGCTTAAGACACATGTCTGTCCCTGTCTGTGCTCGACACATATCAACGTGTCTGTCCCCATCTGTGCTCAAGACACATGTCTGCCTCCGTCTGTGCTCAAGACATATGTCTGCCCCCCGTCTGTCCTCCAGATACATATCTGTCCCCGTCTGTGCTCGAGACTCATGTTTGTCTCCATTTGTGCTAAAGAATATAATTTGTTTCCGTTTGTGCTCAAGACGCAAGAATGTAACCCTCTGTGCTCAAGATATATGTCAATGTTTCTGTTCCACGTGTGTGCTCAAGACACATGTTTGTCTCCGTCTGTGCTCAAGACACATGTCTGTCTTCGTTTGTGCTCAGACATGAGTTTGTCTCCGTCTGTGCTCAAAACACATGTCTGTCCCCTGTCTGTGCTCAAGACACATATCTGTCCCCTGTCTGTGCTCAAAACACATATATGTCCCCTGTCTGTGCTCTAGACACATGTCTGTCCCCCGTCTGTACTCAAGACACATGTCTGTCCCCCGTCTGTACTCAAGACACATGTGTGTCTATGTCTGTGCTCAAGACACATATCTTCCCCTGTCTGTACTTAAGACACATGTGTGTCTGTGTCTGTGCTCAGGACACATATCTGTCCCCTGTCTGTGCTCAAGACACATATCTGTCCCTGTTTGTGCTCAAGACACATGTCTTTCTCTTTCTGTACACAAGACACATGTATGTCCCCTGTCTGTACTCAAGACACATGTCTGTCCCCTGTCTGTACTCAAGACACATGTCTGTCCCCTGTCTGTACTCAAGACACATGTCTGTCCCCTGTCTGTACTCAAGACACATGTGTGTTTATGTCTGTGTCAGGTGAGATCGGCTCCATGTCGCTGCTGCTGCTAGAAGCCATTAAGAGGAAAGAGTTCCGTGTCCGGGGCCAGTCTCACCACAGGCTGAAGATTCGCATCGGTATCCACTCAGGTCGGTGTCTCACATTCCAACATTTGTTACACAACATCCCAACATTTGTTACACAACATCTAAACATTTGTTACACAACATCCCAACATTTGTTACACAACATCCAAACATTTGTTACACAACATCCAAACATTTGTCACACAACCTCCAAACATTTGTTACACAACATCCAAACATTTGTCACACAACATCCAAACATTTGTTACACAACATCCAAACATTTGTCACACAACATCCAAACATTTGTCACACAACATCCAAACATTTGTCACACAACATCCAAACATTTGTCACACAACATCCAAACATGTGTCACACAACATCCAAACATTTGTCAAACAACATCCAAACATTTGTCACACAACATCCAAACATTTGTCACACATCATCCAAACATTTGTCACACAACATCCAAACATTTGTCACACAACATCCAAACATTTGTCACACAACATCCCAGCATTTGTCGCATAACTAGTGATTTGATGGTACTATTAGTGTCGGTGATACTGGCGATGTAAACAGTGCAAGAATTAAAGTGATCTAAAACATGTGGATGATACTAAATACACAGATTATACAAGTGATCTAAAACATGTGGATGATACTAAATGCACAGATTATACAAGTGATCTAAAACATGTGGATGATACTAAATGCACAGATTATACTAGTGATCTAAAACATGTGGATGATACTAAATACACAGATTATACAAGTGATCTAAAACATGTGGATGATACTAAATGCACAGATTATACTAGTGATCTAAAACATGTGGATGATACTAAATGCACAGATTATACAAGTGATCTAAAACATGTGGATGATACTAAATACACAGATTATACAAGTGATCTAAAACATGTGGATGATACTAAATGCACAGATTATACTAGTGATCTAAAACATGTGGATGAAACTAAATGCACAGATTATACTAGTGATCTAAAACATGTGGATGATACTAAATGCACAGATTATACTAGTGATCTAAAACATGTGGATGATACTAAATGCACAGATTATACTAGTGATCTAAAACATGTGGATGATACTAAATGCACAGATTATACTAGTGATCTAAAACATGTGGATGATACTAAATACACAGATTATACAAGTGATCTAAAACATGTGGATGATACTAAATGCACAGATTATACAAGTGATCTAAAACATGTGGATGATACTAAATGCACAGATTATACTAGTGATCTAAAACATGTGGATGATACTAAATACACAGATTATACAAGTGATCTAAAACATGTGGATGATACTAAATGCACAGATTATACTAGTGATCTAAAACATGTGGATGATACTAAATGCACAGATTATACAAGTGATCTAAAACATGTGGATGATACTAAATACACAGATTATACAAGTGATCTAAAACATGTGGATGATACTAAATGCACAGATTATACTAGTGATCTAAAACATGTGGATGAAACTAAATGCACAGATTATACTAGTGATCTAAAACATGTGGATGATACTAAATGCACAGATTATACTAGTGATCTAAAACATGTGGATGATACTAAATGCACAGATTATACTAGTGATCTAAAACATGTGGATGATACTAAATGCATAGATTATACAAGTGATCTAAAACATGTGGATGATACTAAATGCACAGATTATACAAGTGATCTAAAACATGTGGATGATACTAAATGCACAGATTATACTAGTGATCTAAAACATGTGGATGATACTAAATGCATAGATTATACAAGTGATCTAAAACATGTGGATGATACTAAATGCACAGATTATACAAGTGATCTAAAACATGTGGATGATACTAAATGCATAGATTATACAAGTGATCTAAAACATGTGGATGATACTAAATGCACAGATTATACAAGTGATCTAAAACATGTGGATGATACTAAATGCACAGATTATACTAGTGATCTAAAACATGTGGATGATACTAAATGCATAGATTATGCAAGTGATCTAAAACATGTGGATGATACTAAATGCACAGATTATACAAGTGATCTAAAACATGTGGATGATACTAAATGCACAGATTATACAAGTGATCTAAAACATGTGGATGATACTAAATGCATAGATAATACTAGTGATGTAGGTGATCCAGGATATATTTATGTTCCTAGAGAATGTATTATACTACACGTGTAAAGGATACAATACATGTAGATGATTTTAGTTATGTAAAGGATAGATTATATTCAAGACACGGAGATAGTAATGCAATACAGATATATTATGATATACGACATGTAGATGGTAAAACAAGAATGTAGATGGTAAAACAAGAATGAAGATGGTGAAACAAGAATGACGATGATAAAATTAGACTTGTAGATGAGAATATTAGACATGTAGATGAGAATATTAGACATGTAGATGATAATATTAGACATGTAGATGATATTAGACATGTAGATGATGATATTAGACATGTAGATGAGAATATTAGACATTTAGATGAGAATATTAGACATGTAGATGATAATATTAGACATGTAGATGATATTAGACATGTAGATGATGATATTAGACATGTAGATGATGATATTAGACATGTAGATGATAATATTAGACATGTAGATGATGATATTAGACATGTAGATGATAATATTAGACATGTAGATGATAATATTAGACATGTAGATGATAATATTAGACATGTAGATGATGACATTAGACATGTAGATGATAATATTAGACATGTAGATGATAATATTAGACATGTAGATGATGATATTAAACATGTAGATGATAATATTAGACATGTAGATGATGATATTAGACATGTAGATGATAATATTAAACATGTAGATGATAATATTAGACATGTAGATGATAATATTAGACATGTAGATGATATATTAGACATGTAGATGATAATATTAAACATGTAGATGATAATTTTAGACATGTAGATGATGATATTAAACATGTAGTTGATATTAGAGATGTAGATGATAATATTAAACATGTAGATGATAATATTAGACATGTAGATGATAATATTAAACATGTAGATGATAATAATAAACATGTAGATGATAATATTAGACATGTAGATGATGATATTAAACATGTAGATGATAATATTAGACATGTAGATGATAATATTAAACATGTAGATGATAATATTAGACATGTAGATGATGATATTAAACATGTAGATGATAATATAAGACATGTAGATGATGATATTAAACATGTAGATGATAATATTAAACATGTAGATGATGATATTAGACATGTAGATGATAATATTAAACATGTAGATGATAATATTAGACATGTAGATGATGATATTAAACATGTAGATGATAATATTAAACATGTAGATGATAATATTAGACATGTAGATGATGATATTAAACATGTAGATGATAATATTAAACATGTAGATGATAATATTAGACATGTAGATGATAATATTAAACATGTAGATGATAATATTAAACATGTAGATGATAATAATAGACATGTAGATGATGATATTAAACATGTAGATGATAATATTAAACATGTAGATGATGATATTAGACATGTAGATGATAATATTAAACATGTAGATGATAATATTAGACATGTAGATGATGACATTAAACATGTAGATGATAATATTAAACATGTAGATGATAATATTAGACATGTAGATGATGATATTAAACATGTAGATGATAATATTAAACATGTAGATGATAATATTAGACATGTAGATGATAATATTAGACATGTAGATGATGATATTAAACATGTAGATGATAATATTAAACATGTAGATGATAATATTAAACATGTACATGATAATATTAGACATGTAGATGATATTAGACATGTAGATGATATTAGACATGTAGATGATATTAGACATGTAGATGATATTAGACATGCAGATGATGATATTAGACACGTAGATGCTGATATTAGACATGTAGATGATGATATTAGACGTGTAGATGATATTAGACATGTAGATGATAATATTAGACATGTAGATGATATTAGACTTGTAGATGATGATATTAGACGTGTAGATGATAATATTAGACATGTAGATGATAATATTAGACGTGTAGATGATAATATTAAACATGTAGATGATAATATTAGACATGTAGATGATATTAGACATGTAGATGATAATATAAGACATGTAGATGATAATATTTAACATGTAGATGATATTAGACATGTAGATGATAATATTAGATATGTAGATAATATTAGACATGTAGATGATAATATTAGACATGTAGATAATATTAGACATGTAGATAATATTAGACATGTAGATAATATTAGACATGTAGATGATAATATTAGACATGTAGATGATATTAGACATGTAGATAATATTAGACATGTAGATAATATTAGACATGTAGATAATATTAGACATGTATATAATATTAGACATGTAGATGATAATATTCGACATGTAGATAATATTAGACATGTAGATAATATTAGACATGTAGATGATAATATTAGACATGTAGATAATATTAGACATGTAGATAATATTAGACATGTAGATAATATTAGACATGTAGATGATAATATTAGACATGTAGATAATATTAGACATGTAGATGATAATATTAGACATGTAGATAATATTAGAAATGTAGATGATAATATTAGACATGTAGATAATATTAGACATGTAGATAATATTAGACATGTAGATGATAATATTAGACATTTAGATGATATTAGACATGTAGATAATATTAGACATGTAGATAATATTAGACATGTAGATAATATTAGACATGTAGATAATATTAGACATGTAGATGATAATATTAGACATGTAGATAATATTAGACATGTAGATAATATTAGACATGTAGATGATAATATTAGACATGTAGATAACATTAGACATGTAGATAATATTAGACATGTAGATGATATTATTAGACATGTAGATGATATTTTTAGACATTTAGATAATATTAGACATGTAGATGATAATATTAGACATGTAGATAATATTAGACATGTAGATAATATTAGACATGTAGATAATATTAGACATGTAGATGATAATATTAGACATGTAGATAATATTAGACATGTAGATAATATTAGACATGTAGATAATATTAGACATGTAGATGATAATATTAGACATGTAGATAATATTAGACATGTAGATAATATTAGACATGTAGATGATAATATTAGACATGTAGATAATATTAGACATGTAGATAATATCAGACATGTAGATAATATTAGACATGTAGATGATAATATTAGACATGTAGATAATATTAGACATGTAGATGATAATATTAGACATGTAGATAATATTAGACATGTAGATAATATTAGACATGTAGATGATAATATTAGACATGTAGATAATATTAGACATGTAGATAATATTAGACATGTAGATAATATTAGACATGTAGATGATGCTATTAAACATGTAGATGATAATATTAGACATGTAGATGATGATATTAAACATGTAGATGATAATATTAGACATGTAGATGATAATATTAGACATGTAGATGATGATATTAGACATGTAGATGATAATATTAGACATGTAGATGATAATATTAGACATGTAGATGATGATATTAGACGTGTAGATGATAATATTAGACATGTAGATGATAATATTAAACATGTAGATGATAATATTAGACATGCAGATGATGATATTAGACGTGTAGATGATAATATTAGACATGTAGATGATAATATTAGACATGTAGATGATAATATTAGACATGTAGATGATATTAAACATGTAGATGGTATTAAACATGTAGATGATGATATTAGACATGTAGATGCTGATATTAGACGTGTAGATGATATTAAACATGTAGATGATGATATTAGAAATGTAGATGCTGATATTAGACGTTTAGATGATATTAAACATGTAGATGATGATATTAGACGTGTAGATGATATTAAACATGTAGATGATGATATTAGACATGTAGATGCTGATATTAGACATGTAGATGATATTAAACATGTAGATGATGATATTAGACGTGTAGATGATATTAAACATGTAGATGATGATATTAGACATGTAGATGCTGATATTAGACATGTAGATGATATTAAACATGTAGATGATGATATTAGACATGTAGATGCTGATATTAGACGTGTAGATGATATTAAACATGTAGATGATGATATTCGACATGTAGATGCTGATATTAGACATGTAGATGATATTAAACATGTAGATGATGATATTAGACGTGTAGATGATATTAAACATGTAGATGATGATATTAGACATGTAGATGCTGATATTAGACATGTAGATGATATTAAACATGTAGATGATGATATTAGACATGTGGATGCTGATATTAGACGTGTAGATGATAATATTAGACATGTAGATGCTGATATTAGACATGTAGATGATGATATTAGACATGTAGATGATGATATTAGACATGTAGATGCTGATATTAGACATGTAGATGATAATATTAGACATGTAGATGATGATATTAAACATGTAGATGCTGATATTAGACATGTAGATGCTGATATTAGACGTGTAGATGATAATATTAGACATGTAGATGCTGATATTAGACATGTAGATGATAATATTAGACATGTAGATGCTGATATTAGACATGTAGATGATGATATTAGACATGTAGATGATGATATTAAACATGTAGATGATAATATTAGACATGTAGATGATAATATTAGACATGTAGATGCTGATATTAGACATGTAGATGATGATATTAGACATGTAGATGATGATATTAAACATGTAGATGATAATATTAGACATGTAGATGATGATATTAGACATGTAGATGATGATATTAAACATGTAGATGATGATATTAAACATGTAGATGATAATATTAGACATGTAGATGATGATATTAGACATGTAGATGATGATATTAAACATGTAGATGATGATATTAGACATGTAGATGATGATATTAAACATGTAGATGCTGATATTAGACGTGTAGATGATACTATTACGTGTGTCGGGACGCTCGAAAAAAGGTTGTCGGAAGCAGAATCCAGCTACTGTCAATGCCAATGTTTGCGCGCTTATCAGTTATAAGGGAGATGAGACAGATGTGGTGATCTTCACAGACGGGTCTGTTATACTAGAACATAAGAGTGCATAGGCATTTACAGCATCGCTCTTCGGGCAGAACAGTTCAAGAAGCCGGCGGTGCCTTTTCCATGACTACCAGCAGCATGACGATGGAAAGCATGGCTGTGACACAAGCTTTCATGTGGCTACAATCACGGGACTATTCCCGCGTGTGTATGCTGAGTGATTCTTTGAGCATGATCAGGTGGGTCGAGGCTGGCTTTTTATTCAGACAGTGGTTTGAGTCATTGCAAAACTCTCCTGTGTGTGCGGTTACCTTCATATTCATCCCATGGATGCAGGCGTTGTTGGTAATGAAAGAGCTGATAGATGGGCAGGTGCCGCATTAATTAAATATGGCCGGCCCATGGATCACACAGACATCGTTATTGCCCTTAGAGAGATAGGACGTTCTGAGGATTTTGAAAGCAGTGTGTTCACATCACTGTAAAAAGTACGAAAATTGGGAGTAAAGATTTGCTCACCCAAGCATTAGAAGCACACCGGACGCACGTGAAGTCTTAACCAACATAGGACTGGCGACGCTAATGAATATGTTGAGAGGGGAATCTGAGCGCCTATGGGTGTGTCCGGAGTGCTGTGAAGATAATCTAACTCATAACTCCGTCATGTAGATAATAATACTAAACATCTGGATAAAGATATTAGTGCTGGTACTTGAAAGGTTGGTGCTGTAAATATTACACTGGCCGAATTTACTTCTCATTACAGTTGCTGCTCCCCGTTTTAGTTGGATGGACAAGGATGTCAAGATCAGTTACCAAAAATATCGTCAGATGATGATTTTCAAATCCTCCGGAGAGGAAGAGAGCAGTTGCCGGTGGAGGAGGGAGGGGAGGGGGTGATGAAAAAAACTGTTCACTTTAAGAGCTTATCACATGATTTTAAAGTGTTCATTTCCTAATTTGTTTTATTTTACTAAAGCTACCTCGGCTATTGTCATTGTTTGTTTGTTTTTGTTATTTGCAGGTACAGTAGTAAGCTTTACTTCCGTCTCTTTAAAAAATATAAACAGCTTTAGCATATGATAACTAAATAACTATTTTTAAAAGTCCTAATAATACAATTTAAACGATTGCTATACTGATAAAATTATATTGCTAGAGTCGTCAATTCAGACTATCTCTATATCTGCGCAGGCAATGTTTGCGAAATTAACCATATTAGACACGTGCGATTTCTATTTTCAATCTTATAAAAAACCTTCGATGAGTTAGAGCGTAATCGGTGGATTGGGGGGGGGGGGGGGGGGGGGAGGGGGGGGGGGGGGGGGGGGGGCACGGCATCAAAGACAATCTCTACATCTGCGTTGACAATGATTGCGATTTCTATTTTCTTTTTTTTTTTTCATTTAGACAAACCAAGCCACAGCAACGTGTGGCCTGGTACAGCTTGTATTGTTATTCAAAAAAATTGGCACAAAGACTGAAGAGCTATATACATGTTTACAGGTCCATGTTGCGCTGGCGTTGTGGGGCTTAAGATGCCCAGGTATTGCTTGTTTGGGGACACCGTGAATACAGCCAGCAGGTTGGAGTCCACGGGAGAAGGTATGCACAGGTTTTTATTCTTACCTGTTGTCCTCCTCACCTGTTACTGTCCCCACCTGTTGTTGTCCTCGCCTGTTGTTGTCCCCACCCGTTCTTGTCCTCGCCTGTAGTTGTCCCCACCCGTTCTTGTCCTCGCCTGTAGTTGTCCCCACCCGTTTTTGTCCTCGCCTGTAGTTGTCCCCACCCGTTCTTGTCCTCGCCTGTAGTTGTCCCCACCCGTTCTTGTCCTCGCCTGTTGTTGTCCCAACCTGTTCTTGTCCTCGCCTGTAGTTGTCCCCACCCGTTCTTGTCCTCGCCTGTTGTTGTCCCCACCCGTTCTTGTCCTCGCCTGTAGTTGTCCCCACCCGTTCTTGTCCTCATATTTTGTTGTCATCAAATGTTGTTGTCCCAAACTGTTCTTGTCCACACCTTAATTGTTGACAATTGTTTGTACTTGCGGTTCTCACGGGATGTACTCCTCACGTGTTGTAGCTAGAGTCTACACGTGTAGTAGTTGTAGTCCTTACGTGTTGTAGTCCTTACGTGTTGTAGTCCTTACGTGTTGTAGTCCTCACGTGTTTTAGTCCTCACGTGTTGTAGTCCTTACGTGTTGTAGTCCTTACGTTTTGTAGTCCTTACGTGTTGTAGTCCTTACGTGTTGTAGTCCTTACGTGTTGTAGTCCTTACGTGTTGTAGTCCTTACGTGTTGTAGTCCTTACGTGTTGTAGTCCTTACGTGTTGTAGTCCTTACGTGTTGTAGTCCTTACGTGTTGTAGATCTTACGAGTTGTAGTCCTTACCTGTTGTAGTCCTCAGGTGTGTTAGTCATCACGTTTTGTACGTGTTGTAGTCTTTACTGTAGTCCTTGTGTATCCTAGTTGTATCCTTACGTAGTCCTTTGTAGTCCTTTCGATTTGTAGTCCTTACGTGTTGTAGACCTTACCTGTTGTAGTCCTTACGTGTTGTAGTCCTTACGTGTTGTAGACCTTACCTGTTGTAGTCATCATGTGTTGTAGTCCTTACGTGTTGTAGTCCTTACGAGTTGAAGTCCTCGCGTGTTGTAGTCCTTAAGAGTTGTAGTCCTCACGAGTTGTAGTCCTTACGTGTTGTAGTCCTTACCTGTTGTAGTCCTTACCTGTTATAGTCCTCATGTGTTGTAGTCCTTACATGTTGTAGTCCTCACGTGTTGTAGTCCTAACATGTTGTAGTCCTTACATGTTGTAGTCCTTACATGTTGTAGTCCTTACCTGTTGTAGTCCTTACCTGTTGTAGTCCTTACATGTTGTAGTCCACACGTGTTGTAGTCCTCACGTGTTGTAGTCCTTACATGTTGTAGTCCTTACGTGTTGTAGTCCTTACGTGTTGTAGTCCTTACGTGTTGTAGTCCTTACCTTTTGTAGTCCTCATGTGTTGTAGTCCCTAGTACGTGTTGTAGTCCTTACCTGTTGTAGTCCTCACAGCCTTTCGTGTTTTGTAGTCACGTGTTAGTCCTTACGTGTTGTAGTCCTTACGTGTTGTAGTCCTGTTGTTGTAGTCCTTACCTGTTGTAGTCCTCACGTGTTGTAGTCCTACGTGTTGTAGTCCTTACGTGTTGTAGTCCTTACGTGTTGTAGTCCTTACGTGTTGTAGTCCTTACGTGTTGTAGTCCTTACGTGTTGTAGTCCTCACGTGTTGTAGTCCTTACGTGTTGTAGTCCTTACGTGTTGTAGTCCTTACCTGTTGTAGTCCTCATGTGTTGTAGTCCTTACGTGTTGTAGTCCTTACGTGTTGTAGTCCTTACGTGTTGTAGTCCTTACTGTTGTAGTCCTTACGTGTTGTAGTCCTTACGTGTTGTAGACCTTACCTTTTGTAGTCCTCATGTGTTGTAGTCCTTACCTGTTGTAGTCCTCACGTGTTGTAAGCCTTTCGTGTTGTAGTCCTTACGTGTTGTAGTCCTTACCTGTTGTAATCCTTACCTGTTGTAGTCCTCACGTGTTGTAGTCCTCACGTGTTGTAGTCCTCACGTGTTGTAGTCCTTACGTGTTGTAGTCCCCATGTGTGGTAGTCATCACGTGTTGTAGTCCTTAAGTGTTGTAGTACTCACGTGTTTTAGTCCTCACCGGTTGTAGTCCTTACGTGTAGCAATGAGATAAGGGCGGTAATTTGATCATTTATTCATACCAGATATTTGAAATCCCAGAAATATGTTATTCAAGGAAAAAATAAGTGTTGCTGTGGATTTGTGTTACTGCTACGGTTGTTGTTGCTAATGTAGTTCGTGTGTTGTCATGTCAACGATTAACTGATGTTCTGCCTCTACAGCACTAAAAATCCACTGCAGTTCTGACTGTAAGAGAATCTTGGACAAGCTGGGCGGCTACACACTGCTGGAGCGTGGATACACGGAGATGAAGGTAAACAATAGACTAGCGAAAACCTGAGGGGGTAGATAACGGTAAATAGATAGTCCTCGTCCTGACAACAGTTGACGATTAACAAATGTAGATAGTAAAGAACATCAGAGAGGATGGTTAGGCGTGAACAATCATAGGGATTTACCTACAGTAAGCAATAAACAACAGTATAGTAAACAACAGTATAGTAAACAACAGCAGGAAGTGAACAAAAGGAGTGGAATGAACAACAGTAGAAAGTAAATAACATAAGAAAGGACGGTCGGGAGTAAACAACAGAAGAGAGTAAACAACACTAACGAGTAAACAACAGTAGAGAGTAAACAACACTCACGGGTAAACAACAGTAGAGAGTAAACAACACTAACGAGTAAACAATAGTAGTGAGTAAACAACACTAACGAGTAAACAACAGTAGAGACTAAAGAACCTAAGAAAGGACGGTCGGGAGTAAACAACAGTAGAGAGTAAACAACACAAACGAGTAAACAACAGTAGTGAGTAAACAACACTAACGAGTAAACAACAGCCGAGAGTAAACAACACTAACGAGTAAACAACAGTAGAGAGTAAACAACACTAACGAGTAAACAACAGTAGAGAGTAAACAACACTAACGAGTAAACAACAGTAGAGAGTAAACAATACTAACGAGTAAACAACAGTAGAGAGTAAACAACACTAACGAGTAAACAACAGTAGAGAGTAAACAACACTAACGAGTAACAACAGTTAGAGAGTAAACAACACAAGAGAGTAAACAACAGTAGAGAGTAAACAACACTAACGAGTAAACAAACAGTAGAGAGTAAACAACACAAACGAGTAAACAACAGTAGAGAGTAAACAACACTAACGAGTAAACAACAGTAGAGAGTAAACAACACAAACGAGTAAACAACAGTAGAGAGTAAACAACACAAAGAGTAAACAACAGTAGAGAGTAAACAACACAAACGAGTAAACAACAGTAGAGAGTAAACAACACTAACGAGTAAACAACAGTAGAGAGTAAACAACAGTAAGAGTAAACAACAGTAAAGAGTAAACAACAGTAGAGAGTAAACAACAGAACAAGAGTAAAGTAGAGTAAACAACAGTAGAGAGTAAACAACACTAACGAGTAAACAACAGTAGAGAGTAAAACAACAGTAAAAGAGTAAACAACAGTAGAGAGAGTACAGTCAACAACAGTAGAGAGTAAACAACAGTAGAGAGTAGTAGAGAGTAAACACAAACGAGTAAACAAACAGTAGAGAGTAAACAAGTAGAGAGTAAACAACAGTAAAGAGTAAAAACAACAGTAGAGAGTAAACAACACAAAGAGAAGAGTAGAGAAAACAACAGTAGAGAGTAAACAACAACAGTAGAGAGTAAAACAACACAAGAGTAACAGTAAACAACAGTAGAGAGTAAACAACACTAACGAGTAAACAACAGTAGAGAGTAAACAAGAGTAGAGTCAACGACAGTAGAGAGTAAACAACAGTAGAGAGTAAACAACAGTAGAGAGTAAACAACAGTAGAAAAGAGTAGGGAGTAACAACAGTAGAGAGTAAACGAGTAGAGAGTAAACAACAGTAGAGAGTAAACAACAAGAGAGAGTAAACAAACAGTAGAGAGTAAACAACAGTAGAGAGTAAACAACAGTAGAGAGTAAAACAAAGTAACGAGTAAACAACAGTAGTAAAGAGTAGAGTAAACAACAGTAGAGAGTAAACAACAAGAGTAGAGTCAACGACAGTAGAGAGTAAACAAGAGTAGAGAGTCAACGACAGTAGAGAGTAAACAACAAGAGTAGAGTCAACGACAGAGAGTAACGAGAGTAAACAAACAGTAGAGAGTAAACAACAAGAGTAGAGTTAAAAACAAGAGTGGAGTAGAGAGTAACAAAGTCACAACAGTAGAGAGTAAACAACAGTAGAGAGTAAACAACACTAGTAGAGTCAACGACAGTAGAGAGTAAACGACAGTAGAGAGTAAACAAGAGTAGAGTCAACAACAGTAACGAGTAAACAAGAGTAGAGTAGACGAGTAAAGAGTAAACAGTAGTGGAGTCAACAACAGTAGAGAAACAAAAACAAGAGTGGAGTCAACGACAGTAGAGAGTAAAAACAAGAGTGAGAGTAAACAACAGTTAGAGAGTAAACAAACAAGAGTGGAGTCAACGACAGTAGAGAGTAAACAAGAGTAGAGTAGAGTAAACAACAGTGGAGAGAGTAGAAGTAAACAACAGTAGAGGAGTCAACAAAGAGAGTAAACGACAGTGGGAGAGAGAGAAAACAACAAGAGTAGAGTAACAAGTGGACAGTAGAGAGTAAACAACAGTAGAGAGTAAACAACAGTAGAGAGTAAACACAGTAGAGAGAACAAGAGACAGTAGAGAGTAAACAACAGTGTAGAGAGTAAACAACAGTAGAGAGTAAACAACAGTAGAGAGTAAACAAGAGTGAGAGTCAACGACAGTAGAGAGTAAACAAGAGTAAGTCAACGTGAAAGTAGAGAGTAAACAAGAGTGGAGTCAACGACAGTAGAGAGTAAACAAGAGTAGAGTCAGTAAACAAGAGTAGAGAGAGAGTAAACAAGAACAACAAAGAGTAGAGAGTCAACGACAGTAGAGAGTAAACAACAAGTAGAGTCAACGACAGTAGAGAGTAAACAACAAGAGTAGAGAGTAAAAACAAGAGTAGAGTCAACGACAGTAGAGAGAGTAAACAACAACAGTAGAGAGTAAACAAGAGTAGGAGTCAAGAGTAAACAACAGTAGAGAGTAAACAAAAGAGTAGAGTCAACGACAGTAGAGAGTAAACAACAGTAGAGTCAACGACAGTAGAGAGTAAAAACAAGAGTGGAGTCAACGACAGTAGAGAGTAAACAACAAGAGTAGAGAGTCAACGACAGTAGAGAGTAAACAACAGTAGAGAGTAAAACAACACAGTAGAGAGTCAACGACAGTAGAGAGTAAACAACAAGAGTAGAGAGTAGACAACAAGAGTAAACAACAAGAGTGGAGTCAACAGTAGAGAGTAAAACAGTAGAGAGTAAACAAGAGTAGAGTCAACGACAGTAGAGAGTAAACAAGAGTAGAGTCAAGAGTAGAGAGTAAACAACAAGAGTAAAGAGAGTAAACAACAAGAGTAAAAAGAGTCAACGACAGTAGAGAGTAAACAGAGAGTAGAGTCAACGACAGTAGAGAGAGTAGAGAGTAAACAACAAGAGAGAGTCAACGACAGTAGAGAGTAAACAAGACAAGAGTAGAGTCAACGACAGTAGAGAGTAAAACAAGAGTGGAGTCAACGACAGTAGAGAGTAAAAAGTCAACGAGAGTAGAGAGTCAGTACAACAAGAGTAGAGTCAACGACAGTAGAGAGTAAACAAGAGTGGAGTCAACGACAGTGGAGAGAGTAGAGAGTAAACAAGAGTAGAGAGTCAACGACAGTAGAGAGTAAAAACAAGAGAGTAGAGAGTAACGTAAACAAGAGTGGAGTCAACGACAGTAGAGAGTAAACAACAAGAGTGTAGAGTCAACGACAGTAGAGAGTAAACAAGAGTCAACGAGTCAACAAGACAGTAGAGAGTAAACAACAAGAGTAGAGTCAACGACAGTAGAGAGTAAACAAGAGTGGAGTCAACGACAGTAGAGAGTAAACAACAAGAGTAGAGAGTAAACAACAAGAGTAGAGTCAACGACAGTAGAGAGTAAACAAGAGTAGAGTCAACAAGAGTAGAGAGTAAAAAACAAGAGTGGAGTCAACGACAGTAGAGAGTAAACAACAGTAGAGAGTAAAAACAAGAGTAGAGTCAACGACAGTAGAGAGTAAACAAGAGTGGAGTCAACGATAGTAGAGAGTAAACAAGAGTAGAGTCAACGACAGTAGAGAGTAAACAACAGTAGAGAGTAAACAACAAGAGTAGAGTCAACGACAGTAGAGAGTAAACAAGAGTGAAGTCAACGACAGTAGAGAGTAAACAACAGTAGAGAGTAAACAACAAGAGTAGAGTCAACGACAGTAGAGAGTAAACAAGAGTGGAGTCAACGACAGTAGAGAGTAAACAAGAGTGGAGTCAACGACAGTAGAGAGTAAACAAGAGTGGAGTCAACGACAGTAGAGAGTAAACAACAAGAGTAGAGAGTAAACAAGAGTAGAGTCAACGACAGTAGAGAGTAAACAACAAGAGTAGAGAGTAAACAACAGTAGAGAGTAAACAACAAGAGTGGAGTCAACGACAAGAGTGGAGTCAACGACAGTAGAGAGTAAACAAGAGTAGAGTCAACGACAGTAGAGAGTAAACAAGAGTGGAGTCAACGACAGTAGAGAGTAAACAAGAGTGGAGTCAACGACAGTAGAGAGTAAACAAGAGTGGAGTCAACGACAGTAGAGAGTAAACAACAAGAGTAGAGAGTAAACAACACGAGTAGAGTCAACGACAGTAGAGAGTAAACAAGAGTGCAGTCAACAACAGTAGAGAGTAAGCAACAAGAGTGGAGTCAACGACAATAGAGAGTAAACAACAGTAGAGAGTAAACAACAAGAGTTGAGTCAACGACAGTAGAGAGTAAACAAGAGTGGAGTCAACGACAGTAGAGAGTAAACAACAGTAGAGAGTAAACAACAAGAGTAGAGTCAACGAGAGTAGAGAGTAAACAAGAGCGAGAGTCAACGACAGTAGAGAGTAGAGAGTAAACAACAAGTGTAGAGTCAACAACAGTAGAGAGTAAACAAAAGAGTGGAGTCAACGACAGTAGAGAGTAAACAACAAGAGTAGAGTCAACGACAGTAGAGAGTAAACAAGAGTGGAGTCAACGACAGTAGAGAGTAAACAAGAGTGGAGTCAACGACAGTAGAGAGTAAACAAGAGTGGAGTCAACGACAGTAGAGAGTAAACAACAAGTAGAGTCAACGACAGTAGAGAGTAAACAAGAGTGGAGTCAACGACAGTAGAGAGTAAACAAAGAGAGAGTCAACGACAGTAGAGAGTAAACAAGAAGTCAACGACAGTAGAGAGTAAACAACAAGAGTAGAAAGTAAATAACAAGAGTGGAGTCAACGACAGTAGAGAGTAAACAACAGTAGAGAGTAAACAACAAGAGTAGAGTCAACGACAGTAGAGAGTAAACAAGAGTAGAGAGTAAACAACAAGAGTGGAGTAAACGACAGTAGAGAGTAAACAACAGTAAGAGTAGAGAGTAACAACAACAGTACAGTAAACAAGAGTAGAGAGTAAACAAGAGTGGAGTCAACGACAGTAGAGAGTAAACAACAAGAGTAGTCAGGACAACGACAGTAGAGAGTAAACAACAGTAGAGAGTAAACAACAGTAGAGTAGAGACAGTAGAGAGTAAACAAGAGTGGAGTCAACGACAGTAGAGAGTAAACAACAAGAGTAGAGAGTAAACAACAAGAGTAGAGTCAACGACAGTAGAGAGTAAACAAGAGTGGAGTCAACGACAGTAGAGAGTAAACAACAAGACAGTAGAGAGTAAACAACAGTAGAGAGTAGTAGAGTCAAGACAGTAGAGAGTCAACGACAGTAGAGAGTAAACAACAGTAGAGAGTAAACGACAGTAGAGAGTCAAACAAGAGAGTAAACAACAGTAGAGTAAACAAGAGTGGAGTCAACGACAGTAGAGAGTAAAAACAACAAGAGTAGAGTCAACGACAGTAGAGAGTAAACAACAGTGGAGTCAACGACAGTAGAGAGTAAACAACACTAGTAGAGAGTAAAAACAAGAGTGGAGTCAACGACAGTAGAGAGTAGAGAAACAACGACAGTAGAGAGTAAAACGACAGTAGAGAGTAAACAAGAGTAACAACGAGTAGAGAGTCAACAACAGTAGAGAGTAAACAAGAAGAGTCAACGACAGTAGAGAGTCAACGACAGTAGAGAGTAAACAAGAAGAGTCAGAGACAGTAGAGAGTAAACGACAGTAGAGAGTAAAAACAAGAGTGGAGTCAACGACAGTAGAGAGTAAAACAACAAGAGTAAACAGTAGAGAGTCAACGACAGTAGAGAGTAAACAAGAGTAGAGTCAACGACAGTAGTAGAGTAAACGAAGTAGAGAGAGAGTAGACAACAAGAGTAAAGTCAACGAGAGTAGAGAGTAAACAAGAGTGGAGTCAACGACAGTAGAGAGTAAACAAGAGTAGAGTCACGACAGTAGAGAGTAAAAAGTCAACGAGAGTAGAGAGTCAACGACAGTAGAGAGTAAACAAGAAACAAGAGTCAACGACAGTAGAGAGTAAAAACAAGAGTAGAGAGTAAACAACAAGAGTAAACAAGAGTGGAGTCAACGACAGTAGAGAGTAAAAACAAGAGTAGAGAGTCAACGACAGTAGAGAGTAAACAACAAGAGTAGAGAGAGTAGAGTCAACGACAGTAGAGAGTAAACAACAGAGTCAAGAGTAGAGAGTAAACAACAGTAGAGAGTAAACAAGAGTGGAGTCAACGACAGTAGAGAGTAAACAAGAGTGGAGTCAACGACAGTAGAGAGTAAACACAAGTAGAGAGTCAACGACAGTAGAGAGTAAACGACAGTAGAGAGTAAAACAAGAGTAGAGTCAACGACAGTAGAGAGTAAACAACAAGAAGAGAGAGTCAACAGTAGAGAGAGTGGAGTCAACGACAGTAGAGAGTAAAAACAAGAGTAGAGTCAACGACAGTAGAGAGTAAACAACAAGAGTAGAGTCAACGACAGTAGAGAGTAAACAACAAGAGTAGAGTCAACGACAGTGGAGAGTAAACAAGAGTGGAGTCAACGACAGTAGAGAGTAAACAAGAGTGGAGTCAACGACAGACAGTAGAGAGTAAGAGAGCAGAGTCAACGACAGTAGAGAGTAAACAACAAGAGTAGAGTCAACGACAGTAGAGAGTAAACAAGAGTGGAGTCAACGACAGTAGAGAGTAAACAACAGTAGAGAGTAAACAACAAGAGTAGAGTCAACGACAGTAGAGAGTAAACAAGAGTGGAGTCAACGACAGTAGAGAGTAAACAACAAGAGTGGAGTCAACGACAGTAGAGAGTAAACAACAGTAGAGAGTAAACAACAAGAGTAGAGTCAACGACAGTAGAGAGTAAACAAGAGTGGAGTCAACGACAGTAGAGAGTAAACAAGAGTAGAGTCAATGACAGTAGAGAGTAAACAACAAGAGTAGAGTCAACGACAGTAGAGAGTAAACAACAAGAGTAGAGAGTAAACAACAAGAGTAGAGTCAACGACAGTAGAGAGTAAACAAGAGTAGAGTCAACGACAGTAGAGAGTAAACAAGAGTGGAGTCAACGACAGTAGAGAGTAAACAACAAGAGTGGAGTCAACGACAGTAGAGAGTAGTCAACGACAGTAGAGAGTAAACAAGAGTGCAGTCGATGACAGTAGAGAGTAAACAACAAGAGTAGAGTCAACGACAGCAGAGAGTAAACAACCAGAGTAGAGAGTAAACAAGAGTAGAGTCAACGACACTAGAGAGTAAACAACAAGAGTAGAGAGTAAACAACAGTAGAGAGAGTACAAGAACAAGAGTAGAGAGTCAACGACAGTAGAGAGTAAACAACAAGAGTAGAGTCAACGACAGTAGAGAGTAAACAACAGTAGAGAGTAAACAAGAGTAAACAACGTAGAGAGTAAACAAACGACAGTAGAGAGTAAAAAACAAGAGTGGAGTCAACGACAGTAGAGAGTAAACAAGAGTGGAGTCAACGACAGTAGAGAGTCAACGACAGTAGAGAGTCAACGACAGTAGAGAGAGAGAGAGTCAACGACAGTAGAGAGTAAACAACAAGAGTGGAGTCAACGACAGTAGAGAGTAAACAAGAGTGGAGTCAACGACAGTAGAGAGTAAACAACAAGAGTAGAGTCAACGACAGTAGAGAGTAAACAAGAGTGGAGTCAACGACAGTAGAGAGTAAACAAGAGTGGAGTCAACGACAGTAGAGAGTAAACAACAAGAGTAGAGAGTAAACAACAAGAGTAGAGTCAACGACAGTAGAGAGTAAACAACAAGAGTAGAGTCAACGACAGTAGAGAGTAAACAAGAGTGGAGTCAACGACAGTAGAGAGTAAACAAGAGTGGAGTCAACGACAGTAGAGAGTAAACAAGAGTGGAGTCAACGACAGTAGAGAGTAAACAAGAGTGGAGTCAACGACAGTAGAGAGTAAACAACAAGAGTAGAGAGTAAACAACAAGAGTCAACGACAGTAGAGAGTAAAAACAGAGTGGAGTCAACGAACGTAGAGAGTAAAGAAGTGTGGAGTCAACGACAGTAGAGAGTAAACAAGAGTAGAGTCAACGACAGTAGAGAGTAAACAAGAGTAGAGTCAACGACAGTAGAGAGTAAACAACAGTAGAGAGTAAACAAGAGTGGAGTCAACGACAGTAGAGAGTAAACAAGAGTGGAGTCAACGACAGTAGAGAGTAAACAAGAGTGGAGTCAACGACAGTAGAGAGTAAACAACAAGAGTAGAGTCAACGACAGTAGAGAGTAAACAAGAGTGGAGTCAACGACAGTAGAGAGTAAACAACAAGAGTAGAGAGTCAACGACAGAGTCAACGACAGTAGAGAGTAAACACAGAGAGTGGAGTCAACGACAGTAGAGAGTAAACAACAAGAGTGGAGTCAACGAACGACAGTGGAGAGAGTAGAGAGTAAACAAGAGTGGAGTCAACGACAGTAGAGAGTAAACAAGAGTGAGAGTCAACGACAGTAGAGAGTAAACAACAGAGAGAGAGTCAACGACAGTAGAGAGTAAACAAGAGTGAAGTCAACGACAGTAGAGAGTAAACAACAGTAGAGAGTAAACAACAATAGTAGAGTCAACGACAGTAGAGAGTAAACAAGAGTGGAGTCGATGACAGTAGAGAGTAAAAAAGAGTGGAGTCAACGACAGTAGAGAGTAAACAAGAGTGGAGTCAACGACAGTAGAGAGTAATAACAAGAGTA
Source organism: Candidula unifasciata (assembly GCA_905116865.2). NCBI lineage: Eukaryota > Metazoa > Mollusca > Gastropoda > Stylommatophora > Geomitridae > Candidula > Candidula unifasciata. Next base: position 35,124 of record CAJHNH020003382.1, read on the forward strand.
GAGTCAACGACAGTAGAGAGTAAACAACAAGAGAGAGTCAACGACAGTACGACAGTAGAGAGTAAACAAGAGTGGAGTCAACGACAGTAGAGAGTAGTGGAACACGAGAGTAGAGAGTAAACAACAAGAGTAGAGTCAACGACAGTAGAGAGTAAAAACAAGAGTAGAGAGTCAACGACAGTAGAGAGTAAACAACAGTAGAGAGTAAAACAACACGAGTAGAGTCAACGAGAGTAGAGAGTAGAACACAAGAGTAGAGTCAACGACAGTAGAGAGTAAAAACAAGAGTGGAGTCAAAGACAGTAGAGAGTAAACAAACAGTAGAGACAGTAGAGAGTAAACAACAAGAGTGGAGTCAACGACAGTAGAGAGTAAACAACAGTAGAGAGTAAACAACAAGAGTTGAGTCAACGACAGTAGAGAGTAAACAAGAGTGGAGTCAACGACAGTAGAGAGTAAACAACAGTAGAGAGTAAACAACAAGAGTAGAGTCAACGACAGTAGAGAGTAAACAAGAGTGGAGTCAATGACAGTAGAGAGTAAACAACAAGAGTGGAGTCAACGACAGTAGAGAGTAAATAACAAGAGTGGAGTCAACGACAGTAGAGAGTAAACAACAAGAGTGGAGTCAACGACAGTAGAGAGTAAACAACAAGAGTGGAGTCAATGACAGTAGAGAGTAAACAACAAGAGTGGAGTCAACGACAGTACAAAGTGAAGAACATCAGAGAGGACGGTAGAAAGTAAACAACAGTGGGGAGAACAACAATTAAGAGTAAAACTACAGTGGTACTACTGACTATCTTGTGAGGACATAGCAACAACTACATGTTAACATTTACAATATTATGTGATGACATAGCAACAATAACATTTTAACAAGCACAATATTGTGGGATGACATAGCCACAATTACATGTTAACATGCAGAATATTGTGGTATGACACAGCAGTTGCTACATGATAACATACAAAATATTGTGTGATGACATAGCAACAGTTACATGATAACATACACAATATTTTGTGATGGCATAGCAACAGTTACATGATAACATACACAACATTGTGTGATGACACAGCAACAGTTACATGATAACATACACAACATTGTGTGATGACGTAGTAACTGTTACATGATAACATACACAACATTGTGTGATGACATAGTAACAGTTACATGATAACATACACAACATTGTGTGATGACATAGCAACAGTTACATGATAACATACACAACATTGTGTGATGACACAGCAACAGTTACATGATAACATACACAACCTTGTGTGATGACACAGCAACAGTTACATGATAACATACACAACATTGTGTGATGACACAGCAACAGTTACATGATAACATACACAACATTGTGTGATGACATAGTAACAGTTACAAGCTAACATACACAACATTGTGTGATTACACAGCAACAGTTACATGATAACATACACAACATTGTGTGATGACATAGTAACAGTTACATGATAACATACACAACATTGTGTGATGACATAGCAACAGTTACATGATAACATACACAACATTGTGTGATGACATAGTAACAGTTACATGATAACATACACAACATTGTGTGATGACACAGCAACAGTTACATGATAACATACACAACATTGTGTGGTGACATAGCAAGAGTTACATGATAACATACACAACATTGTGTGATGACATAGTAACAGTTACATGATAACATACAAAATATTGTGTGATGACATAGCAACAGTTACATGATAACATACACAATATTTTGTGATGACATAGCAACAGTTACATGATAACATACACAACATTGTGTGATGACATAGTAACAGTTACATGATAACATACACAATATTCTGTGATGACATAGTAACAGTTACATGATAACATACACAACATTGTGTGATGACATAGTAACAGTTAAATGATAACATACACAATATTCTGTGATGACATAGTAACAGTTACAGTATGAGATACTGACTATCGTGTGATGACATAGCAAAAGTTACAGTATGAGATACTGACTATCGTTTGATGACATAGCAAAAGTTACATGATCTTTAACACATAAGCATATGATTGACGTCATCGAACCCGATATAATTGAAGCATCACAGATTTATTTTCCACAGAATAAAAATTTTTCTATCATCGAATCATCATTAGATAATAATTTGAAATAATCAGTTGAAATAATTTGTAGGACACCTAGATATATAAATATTTGAGATGAGATATTGTATAGATGTAAAAGCCGTGTGTTTTGTATCACATTCGACCAGGGCAAGGGCAGACTACTCACATATTTTCTGGTATCCGAAGACAGGCGACAACGCCACAACCGCCTCGACAGCTACAAGCAGATGGGCAGCGCTGGCAGATGTGTCTCAACGTCCAACCTCGACTACTCAGGCAAAATCTTTAGCATCAGCAACAGAGGTGTACCCAGTGTGGGTTTCCACATCAGCGCAGACATATATGGGACCAAGGAATCCTCCAATGCCACAGACAATAGATTTTCTACTCCACCTACAACCACTGATCACAGTTGGCCAGAACCTCCAGAGAAAACACAAACTAGTTCAGCATCGTCTCATGAATTCAGTTCATCGACTCTACCTAGAGTATCCCACACAAGACTCCAAAGTCCACAGATGTCTCCCATTGCTGAAGATCCTAGTTGTCTAGGAGACAAAACGCTGGAGAAAACGACATCTTACCCCGAGTCAAGTCTCCATGAGAACTTTGCGTGCGAGCATGGAACCTTGATGGGAGAGGGACTAGCCCGGACTTCTACTGACCACATAATGTGTCGAGTAAACAGACGCACCCAGAGCAGCAGGTCTTTGTTAGCGAGGTCATCACAGCCTGGACCATGGAGGTTGGATTCCTTCAATCAAAACGTCGACCATGATGTTCCCCAGGACTGTCAAGCGTATATCCACCATCATATTAACGAGACCAGAGATGAGGACACTGCAAGTTCTTGCGGACTGGAGACTCAACTTTGAAATCTCTCAATGTTGTTGTTAAATCCAATAGACACTTGATGTCAGTCGTCAATCTTTTTTTTTTTACAAGGGAACATTTTACATTTTTTATTGAAAGGTCATATTCATTAAGCATCAGACCAGGCCATAAGTGCTCCGATCTCCTCCTGAATTACTCAGCAAGTGTTTTTAGACAAACAGCTCCCAATCTTTTATGGCTGATGTAACGGTTATTACTGACATCACGTCAGTTATCATTACTGACATAACACCAGTTATTACTGACCTTACGTCAGTTATCACTACTGACATGACACTGGTTAGTACCGACCTCACGTCAGTTATCATTACTGACATAACACCGGTTATTACTGACATCACGTCAGTTATCATTACTGACATCAACTTAGTTATGTCTGAAAACGGGCCGGTTATTACTGACATCACGTCAGTTATCATTACTGACATAACACCAGTTATTACTGTCATCATGTTAGTTATCATTACTGACATAACACCGGTTAATACTGACCGCACGTCAGTTATCATTACTGACATAACACCGGTTAATACTGACATCACGTCAGTTATCATTACTGACATCAACCTAGTTATGTCTGAAACCAGGCCAGTTATTACTAACAGCACACCACTTTTGTGTGATACAATGTGGTGAGAAAGCTAAGTTTGTTACTATGTAGGCTAGGAGACCTAAGTCTCTTACTATGTGGGCTGAGAGAGCTAAGTTTGTTACTATGTAGGCTAGGAGACCTAAGTCTCTTACTATGTGGGCTGAGAGAGCTAAGTTTGTTACTATGTAGGCTAGGAGACCTAAGTCTCTTACTATGTGGGCTGAGAGAGCTAAGTTTGTTACTGTTAGTTCAGAAAGCTAAGTTTTTTATACTGTGTGGGTTAAGAGAGCTAAGTTTGTTACTATGTCGTTCAAGTCTCTTACTGTGTGGGCTGAGAGAGCTAAGTTTGTTACTGTTAGTTCAGAAAGCTAAGTTTTTTATACTGTGTGGGTTAAGAGAGAGATGAATCGTTCAAATGTGGGCTGAGAGAGCTAAGTTTGTTACTATTTGGGCTAAGAAAGCTAAGTTTGTTACTATGTGGACTGAGAGAGCCAAATTAGATGAAATATGTCCTAAGAAAGCTAAGTCATTTGGTATGTGTATGTGGGCTAAAAGAGCTAATTCAGTTGGTATGTGGGCTACGAGAGCTTATTCAGTTGGTATGTGGGCTACGAGAGCTTATTCAGTTGGTATGTGGACTAAGAGAGCTTTTTCAGTTGCTATGTGGACTTAGATAGAGCAGTTAATGTGTCCAATGGTACTCTGTGGGCTTAGAGAGCTAAGTCAGTTACTATGTTTCCAATGGTATATGGGCTAAGAGAGCTGTCACTTAGTGTGTTGACTAAGAGAGCTAAGTTATGTTGCATGTGGATTAAGACAGCTTAGTTAGTTTGCATGTGGGCTAAGAGAGCTAAGTTAGTTTGCATGTGGGCTAAGAGAGCTAAGTTAGTTTGCATGTGGGCTAAGAGAGCTAAGTTATGTTGCATGTGGATTAAGACAGCTTAGTTAGTTTGCATGTGGGCTAAGAGAGCTAAGTTAGTTTGCATGTGGGCTAAGAGAGCTAAGTTAGTTTGCATGTGGGCTAAGAGAGCTAAGTTAGTTTGCATGTGGGCTAAGAGAGCTAAGTTATGTTGCATGTGGATTAAGACAGCTTAGTTAGTTTGCATGTGGATTAAGACAGTTTAATTAGTTTGCATGTGGGCTAAGAGAGCTAAGTTAGTTTGCATGTGGGCTAAGAGAGCTAAGTTAGTTTGCATGTGGGCTAAGAGAGCTAAGTCAGTTGGTATGTGGGCTGAGAGAGCTGTGTTTGTAACTATGTGGGCATAGAGAGCTAAGTGTGTTTTGATGTATGGGTTGAGAGATGAGGCTGTTACTATGTCGGCATAGAGAGCTAAGTTTGTTTTACTGTGTGGGTTGAGAGAGAAAAGTCACTTAAAATGTGGGCTAAGAATGCTGAGTCTGTTACCATGTGGGCTGCTGAGGTAAAAAAGAAAAGTCAGTTGGTATGTGGGCTAACTGAGCTGTTATGTGGGCTGAGAGAGCTAGATCAGTTGGTATGTGGGCAGGGAGAGCTAACAGTTAATATATGGGCTGAGAGAGCTAATTAGATACTATGTGGGCTAAGACAGCTAAGTGTCTTACTATGTGGTAGGAGAGTTAACTTTGTTACTATGTGGACTAAAAGAGCTAACTTTGTTACTATGTGGGCTAAGAGAGCTAATTCAGTTGGTATGTGGGCTAAGAAAGCTAAGTCAAATTTTATGTGGGCTAAGAGAGCTTACCCAGTTGATATGTGGGCTAAGAGAGCTAATTCAGTTGGTATCTGGGCTACGAGAGCTTATTCAGTTGGTATGTGGGCTACGAGAGCTTATTCATTTGGTATGTGGACTAAGAGAACTTTTTCAGTTGCTATGTGGACTGAGAGAGCTAAGTGTGTTACTCTGTGGGCTTAGATAGCCAAGTCAGTTACTATGTTTCCAATGGTATATGGGCTAAGAGAGCTAAGTCACTTAGTGTGTTGACTAAGAGAACTAAGTTATGTTGCATGTGGATTAAGACAGCTTAGTTAGTTTGCATGTGGGCTAAGAGAGCTAAGTTAGTTTGCATGTGGGCTAAGAGAGCTTAGTTAGTTTGCATGTGGGCTAAGAGAGCTAAGTTAGTTTGCATGTGGGCTAAGAGAGCAAATTCAATTTGTTGTGTGTTCTAAAAAAACTGTCAGTTGGTATGTGGTCTGAGAGAGCTGAGTCCCTTGGTATGTGGTCTGAAGAGCTGTGTCTATTACTATGTTAGATTATAAAGCTAGGTTTGTTACTATGTTAATTAAGAGAGCTATGTTGGTTACTGTGTGGGCTGAGAGAGCTAAGACAGTTGATATGTGTGCTGAGAGAGCTAAATTAGTTTGCATGAGGGCCGAGAGAGCTAATTTAGTGTGTGTGTGAGCTGAGAGAGCTGAGTCTATTATAGTGTAGGCTTATAAAGCTAGGTTTGTTACTATGCGGGCTGAGAGAGCTAAGTCAGTTGGTATGTGGGCTGAGAGAGCTGAGTTTGTTACTGTGTGGGCATAGAGAGCTAAGAGTGTTTTTATGTATGGGTTGAACAACGAATGAACGAACGAACTTTATTTTCAAAGGGTTAAGAATTGGGCACGCAGGCCCGTCTAACATTCTGCCCTTCCACTCCGCTCCTTTCATAAAATGTTTCATTTTTACCTCATTTCATAGTTAAAAATAATAATAATAATTAATAATAATAATAAAAAGAGGAATGCACAATTAAAAATTTGAGAAATATTGAAAAGAAACAAAAGAACAAAAAAGAGAAGAAGGAAAAAAATTACAATATCTAAGTCTTAATTACAATTGCTGGAATGTGCTCTAATTTATACTGACATTACTTGAACGTTTGAAAGAGTAAAATAATAAGCCTATTCAAAAAATGATGTAAGTCTTACAGGTTGCATAATATAAACATCATCAAAACCAATTAAATGTTAGTTCCAAATATTGGAATGCATTCGACTGACATCTTCAGTTTTAACAATAATAAGCTTCAGTTTTCAACCCCCACCAAGTCCTCCCCCCCCCCCCCCCCCCCCCCGCCCCCGCCCCCTCACCCGAAAAAAAAAACCGTTAATAAGGAATACATCAAAGCCTTAGCATACTATAATCTTTTTAGGGGGGCATATAGTCTGTAGTGAGATAATAATCAAATAGTTTCCGATTGTATCTAAAGGGGTTATTGATATTTTTTATTTCCGGTGGAAGATTATTCCACAGCTGAGCTGCAGAGTACGCTAAGCTTGTTTTATATAGGTCTATTCTAGGTTTAGAGATATGCAATATGTTAAGGCGTTTGCTATGTCTTCCATTGTATTTAAATAATGGCCAAAGGTAACATGGAGCATTTTTAGATATGATTTTCTTAATAAGTTTAGCTTTATTGAATAGTAGGCGTTCCTGGAGCGGTAATAGCATGAGTTCTTTATATAGGTGTGAACAGTCACTTTCATGACTATTAGCAATTAAACGAACAGCCCTTATGTGCAGTGCTTTCAGCCGTTTGATGACTGAATTTGCACATCCATCCCATATTGTGGAGCAATAGTCTATGTGGGTCTGAATATGAGAAGTATAGAATAATTTCCTTGAGTTTTCATCCAGAAAGTTTTTAATTTTTGCCAGTTGGTATACCTTTGTAGCAGTTTGCTTAACAAGTGTTTGCACATGGGAGTTGAAGGTAAGATTTCCATCAATGATCAGACCTAAAGTTTTGTGCTCAGTTACACTTTCTACTGGTGTGTTACCTAGGTAGAGTTGAAGGGTTCTATGAGAGTTTAAAGTGCATAGTTTTTGTCTTGTTGTTATTAACATAGATTTTGTCTTACTTATGTTGATTTGCATGCGGTTTGCGTAGCTCCAACTAACTACATTGTTTAATTCTTTTTGCAAAGACAACTCTAGTGTATTACAAGTTCGAGCATTTGAATGGATGGTACAGTCATCCGCGAATAAATCGCACGACGACGACGACAGACTTAAGGGCAGATCATTTATGTAAATTGCAAATAGAAGGGGGCCAAGAATAGAACCCTGAGGAACTCCAGAATTTAAAGTAGTAGTCTGTGATATAGATTTATTATGTAAAACAACTTGTTTTCTGTTTAATAAAAAAGATGTTAGCATTGTTAATAGGTTGGAACTCACTTTCATTGTTACCAGCTTTCGGATAAGAATAGTGTGGTCTATCATGTCAAAGGCCTTTTTGAAGTCTATAAACACTGCACCACATATCTTATCTTCGTTAATATTCTGATGCCAGTTTTCTATCATATTTGTTAAGGCAGTATGACAAGAATATTTTGGTCGAAACCCTGACTGGTTGTCAACAATAAGTTCGTTTTGATCTAAATGTTGGAGTATTATTTTGTGAATGTGTTTTTCTAGTGGTTTTGATAGGGATGATAGTAGAGAGATAGGTCTATAGCTACTGGGAATACTACTGTCTAATGATCTAGATTTTATATGAGGATAGACTTTGGCAATTTTAAAGGCTGGAGGAAAGTAACCCTTGGCGATGCACTGGTTGTAAATGTAGGTTAATGACGTGCGGATAACTGATGCAGTACAACGAAGGATCCTATTGCTCACACCATCTAGACCTGATGCATTACTGTTTTTGAGATTAGCGAAAAATTTAAAAGCGTCATTGACTGACATCAAAGGCATGTCAGTGGGAAAATCTCTGGAGCATTTATTCTCACAAAATTTTGACAGCATGGATAAATCACATGGATAGCTCGGTATTGTAGCCTTTATCTGCTCTATGTCATCCTGAAAGTAATTGCTGAAATCATCAGATGTTATATTAGATGTTACCACACGTGTTGAAGTGTTTTTGTTTGTCAGTGTGGTAATTGCCATCCATTACTGTTTCTTTTATCTGATACTAGGTTTCTGAAATAGTTCTTTTTTTTTCTTTCGAATAACATACTGTACTTTGTTACGCAAACTCCGATATGTGACAAAGTTCTTATCTTTGTGTGCCCTATCTCGTTCTCTCATAATGTCGACTACTTCCTGTGTGATCCATGGTGATTTAGTCTGATGTTTCACACGGACCTCCTTAACTGGCACATGTTTATTAAAAACCCCAAAGAAAGTCTTTAGCCAATATTCCAGAGCATCATCCGGATCAGGAAGTTGATAAACATGGTCAAGAGGTGAACTTAGCAAATCTAGTAAAAATGCCTCTTGACTGAAATTTTTATAGCTTCTAAATTTATGCTTAAATGTTTGTGTTTTGGAATTTTAGTTCCCTTTTTCGACCACGTACAAAAGACAGGAAAATGATCGGACGTTGCAGTAGTGGGAACCTTGCATTCTACTATATTTTCAGGCCGTGTTGTATAAATGTGATCTATAAGTGTTGAAGATGATTTAGTTACTCTAGTAGGTTGTTTAACTAGTTGTTGGAGATTGTATGAAGTAACTATATTCTCCCATGTTAGACTTTTGAGTATCGATATTGAAGTCCCCAAGAAGTATGATTTCTCTGCCTATAGTAATCACTGCATCCATCATGGCAGTGAAGTTTTCATACCAAATGTTTCCAGCGCTGGGGTTGCGATAAAGATAACCAACTAGTAGTGGTTGGTGATTTTGTAGTTTTAACTCAAGCCAAACACATTCTATCTCAATACTTTCTAAGTCTAGCCTGCGGAAAACATTAAGTGAACTACATAAGTAGACCGTTATACCTGTCTCTTGTTTCTTATGTGGATCTCTTCTAATAACACTATAACCATTTATCGATACATCATCATCTGAGATGTAATCATTTAATCGACTTTCAGTAAGACCAAATATCTGAAAATGTTGACTAAGGATGAGGGATAATTCGGGCAGTTTGCCCATTAGATGACATATGTTAAGATGACCTAATCTAAGACCAGCTCTACTGAGCCAGTTTTCAAGTTAGCTAGACATTTCCAGAAAGCGTAAAGTGCAAACAAGCAGTGCAAAATAAAAGCACTATGCGAGATAAAAACAAGTAAAGGCAGAACAAAAGTAATGGGTAAAAAACGCACAAAAAATAACGTGCAAGAGAGTAAGTAAATGACAGTTAACAATCAATGTCTTAGCAGCTCACAAGTTAAAATAATATAACAAGTATAATAGTAGCTTATTACACAGTCAATGTGTACATTTGTGTATGTGTATGTGCGTGTATTTCAGATTGTACCCCGAGACTGGTCGAGTGGGTAGCGGAGTACAGGCTAAGAAATACACGAAACGTTCAAAGGTCTGCTCAAAGAAAATTCAGTCAATGAAGTAAATACACGAAACGTTCAAGAAATACGACTCTTTGTGCTGAGGATTTGTATATCTTTAACAGGTATTGAATTCGACTGGCCTATACTGCAGTGACATTAGGAATGCCTGTCTAAGTAGACCAGGGCTAAAACGCATCAGATGTAACATATCAGGATTACAATGTATTGGATATTGTTGTTCAGGTGTGTAGCTGTTTCCAATCGCTGACCCCAGATTTTGGTCGGGGGAGGTCTGGCGCAACAGGGAAGCGCTAACGGAGGATGGTTGTCTGCTAGGAAGAGGAGGAAACATGTCCTCAAAGTTATCTCCCACCTGTGTGAAGGTGGGTGGGGGTTGTTGAACTTGCAGCGGTCGATTTCCCCTTGAAGGCTGCTGTGATACTGTGGTGGCGGGAGATCGGGTGTCAGGAATGTGGGCGATTTTATTTGCCGTGACTGGCTTGTATCCTCTGGTTTGAGAATCGTGTTTAGTAGAAATGAGTGGTTTTCGTACTTCTGTGTTGGGTGTCTGTTGTGTTCTGTCTGGGTATTTCAAATTTTTGGCTAGTATGCTAGTTCCCAGCGTAGATGTGTGAATTTGGTCCTTATATAGAAGCTTTTTTGGTGCACCAGACTTTGCCGTAAAAAAGGATGTATTGTTTATAAAATATAAATTGTGCTGACTGCAAAATTTCTCAAGTATCTTATTGTTAGTGAGGCGGTTACTATGTGGGCATAGAGAGCTAAGTTTGTTTTACTGTGTGGGTTGAGAGAGAAAAGTCACTTAAAATGTGGGCTAAGAATGCTGTTGCCATGTGGGCTGCTGAGCTAAAAAAGAAAAGTCAGTTGGTATGTGGGCTAACTGAGCTGTTTTGTGGGCTGAGAGAGCTAGATCAGTTGGTATGTGGGCAGGGAGAGCTAACAGTTAATATATGGGCTGAGAGAGCTAATTAGATACAATGTGGGCTAAGACAGCTAAGTGTCTTACTATGTGGTAGGAGAGTTAACTTTTCTATGTGGACTAAAAGAGCTAACTATATTACTATGTGGGCTAAGAGAGCTAAGTCTGTTACTATATGGGCTAAGAGAGCTAACATGATTATAATGTGGTTTAAGAGAGCTAAGTTTGTTACTATGTGGGCTTTGAGAGCTAAGTTTGTTACTATGTGGGCTAAGAGAGCTAAGTTTGTTACTGTATGGGCTAAGAAAGCTAACTGTGTTACTAGGTGGACTGAGAGAGCTAGGTTTGTTACTATGTGGGCTAAGAGAGCTAAGTAGGTTTGTTACAATATGGGCCAAGAGAGCTAAATTTGTTACTATGTGGGCTAAGAGAACTAGGTTTGTTACTATGTGGGCTTAGAGCGCTAAGTTTGTTTACTATGTGGGCTAATAGAGCTAAGTTTGTTACTATATGGCCTAGGAGAGCTAAGATTGTTACTATGTGGGCTGTTTGTTTGTTTTAGTATCCACAAGCCATGAGTTGTTAACCCTTAGGCTCGGTATTATGGATATCGCAACCTTTCGACCTTGATTCCATTGTAAATACCGTAAATCTTGGAGAAATATGGTTTTTTTGCCTACCCCCGGGAGTGAACCCGGACCACAAGGAGTTCGTCACCCGCTCACCGCGCAATCCGGTTTAGCCAACTACGCTAGAGAGCCGGGCTACTATGTGGGCTAAGAGTACTAAGTTTGTTACTATGTTGGCTGAGAGAGCTAAGTTTAGTACTATGTGGGCTAAGAGAGCTAAGTAAGTTTGTTTCTATGTGCGCTAAGAGAGCTAAGTTTGTTACTATGTGGGCTAAGAGAGCTAAGTGTGTTACTATGTGGGCTAAGGGAGCTAAGTTTGTTACTGTGTGGGCTAAGAGAGTCAACTTGGCTACTATGTGGGCTAAGAGAGCTAAGTTTATTACTATGTGGGCTAAGAGAGCTAAGTTTTTTACTCTGTGGGCTAAGAGAGCTAAGTTTTTTACTATGTGGGCTAAGAGAGCTAAGTTTTTTACTATGTGGGCTAAGAGAGCTAACTTTGTTACTATGTGGGCTAAGAGAGCTAAGTCCGGTTTTATATAGGATAAGAGGGCTAAGTCAGTTGGTATGTGGGCTAAGAGAGCTTAGTCAGTTGGTATACTGTGTCAACATACATTACCTTCAGCCGTACGGAGCTGTTGTAACTTCTGGCTGAAGTCCTTGAAATCTGTATTAGATGTGAGCACACTAGGTGGCAGATCTAGTACTAAGCAGTACACAGCTCTAGTACACATCTTTTGTACACAGCTTTGGTAAACAGCTCTGTCTCACAGTTCTGGAACACATCTCTTGTACACATCTCTGGTAGACAGTTCTAGTACACATCTCTGGTGCACAGTTCTGGTACACATCCCTGGTACACAGCTCTGTCGCACAGTTTTGGTACACATCTTTCGTACACATCTCAGGTAGACAGACAGTTCTAGTACACATCTATGGGGCACAGTTCTGGTACACATCCCTGATACACAGCTCTGACACATAGTTTTGGTACACATCTTTTGTGCACAGTTCTGTAACACAGCTCTGGTACACATTTCTTGTACAAATCTCTGGTACACATCTCTGGTACACAGCTCTGGTACACAGCTCTTGTACACAGTTCTGGTAAACTGCTCTGGTACACAGTTCTGGTATACAGCCTTGGTACACATCTTTGGTAGACAGTTCTGGTACACGTCTCTGGTACACAGTTCTTATACACAGCTTCGGTACACAGCTCTGGTACACATCTCTGGTACACACATCTGTACCCCAGTTCTGAAAGACATCTCTGGTAGCAAGTTCTGTAACACAGTTTTGGCATGCAACTTTGCAAGACAGTTATGGTGCACATTCCTGGTACACAGCGCTGGAACACTGTTCTGACATATCTCTGGTACAAAGCTCTGTCATGCAACTCTAGGATATAGCTCTGGTACACATCTCTAACACACAGCTCTGGCACACAGCTCTGTAACACAGTTCTGGTACACACCTATGGTACACAGCTGTGTAACACAGTTCTGTAACACCCCTCTGGTACACATCTCTGGTAACCATCTTTAGTACATAGCTTTGGTACACAGCTCTTTTACACATCCAATGTACACAGCTCTGTAACACAGTTCTGGTTCACAGCTCTGTAACACAGTTCTGTTACACATTTATGTTATACAGGTTTGGTACACAGCTCTGGTACACAGCTGTAGTATACAGCTCTGTATCACATCTCTTGTACATAGCTCTGATGCAAAGCTCTTGCACACATTTCTGGTACACAACTTAGACACACATCTCTGGTTCACAGATTTAGTACACAACTTTTGCCTAGGACATTGACTCCTTCTTCCAGTCATTGTTTGGTATCATTTTTATGTCACTCAACATTGCGCAGTATCATTGTTGTGTCACTGAACATTGAGTGGTGTCATTGCTGTGTCACTGAACATTGCGCGGTGTCACTGTTGTGTCACTCAACATTGCGCAGTATCATTGTTGTGTCACTGAACATTGAATGGTGTCATTGCTGTGTCACTGAACATTGCGCGGTGTCATTGTTGTGTCACTGAACATTGCGCGGTGTCACTGTTGTGTCACTCAACATTGCGCAGTATCATTGTTGTGTCACTGAACATTGAGTGGTGTCATTGTTGTGTCACTGAACATTGCGCAGTATCATTGTTGTGTCACTGAACATTGTGCAGTATCATTGTTGTGTCACTGGACATTGCGCAGTATCATTGCTGTGTCACTGAACATTGCGCAGTATCATTGTTGTGTCACTGAACATTGCGCAGTATCATTGTTGTGTCACTGAACATTGAGTGGTGTCATTGTTGTGTCACTGAACATTGAGTGGTGTCACTGTTATGTCACTGAACATTGAGCGTTGTCATTGCTGTGTCACTGAACATTGCGCGGTGGTATTGTTGTGTCACTGAACATTGCGCGGTGTTATTGTTGTGTCACTGAACATTGCGCGGTGTTATTGTTGTGTCACTGAACATTGCGCGGTGTTATTGTTGTGTCACTGAACATTGCGCGGTGTCACTGCTGTGTCACTGAACATTGCGCGGTGTTATTGTTGTGTCACTGAACATTGAGTGGTGTCACTGTTATGTCACTGAACATTGCGCGGTGTCATTGCTGTGTCACTGAACATTGCGCGGTGGTATTGTTGTGTCACTGAACATTGCGCGGTGTTATTGTTGTGTCACTGAACATTGCGCGGTGTTATTGTTGTGTCACTGAACATTGCGCGGTGTTATTGTTGTGTCACTGAACATTGCGCGGTGTCATTGCTGTGTCACTGAACATTGCGCGGTGTTATTGTTGTGTCACTGAACATTGCGCGGTGTTATTGTTGTGTAACTGAACATTAAGCGGTGTTATTGTTGTGTCACTGAACATTGCGCGGTGTTATTGTTGTTTCACTGAACATTGCGCGGTGTTATTGTTGTGTCACTGAACATTGCGCGGTGTCACTGAATGTTGCATGGTTTCATTGATGTCACTGAACATTGCGAGGTGTCATTGTTGTGTCACTGAACATTGCACTGTTTTATTATTGTGTCATGGGACATTGTTTAGTATAATAGTTGTGTCATGGAGCATAGCACGGAGTGATTGTGTGTCCTGGGAGTTTGCACGGAGTCATGGTTGTGTCGTCAAAGTTTGTACAGCTTCGATCGCGTTATGGGACAATGATTAGCCCCACTGTTGTGGGATTAATGTTTAGCATCATTCTTGTGTTGTAGGGAATTGTTCAAGATTATTGTTGTGTCGAGGGACATTTGTCAACATTATTGTTGTGTCAGGGGACAATGTTCAACATTATTATTGTGTCAGGGGACAATGTTCAACATTATTGTTGTGTCGTGGTTCATTGCTCAGCATTACTGTAATCCGTTTGTCTGATTTCTTTTGAATGGTCTACACGTGTCTGTCTGGTTTTCATTCAGCACGTAGATGTGTCGGCCTTCTTATTTTAAAACCACGAAGATTAATCTGCCTGTCTGATTATTATAGAAGCACGCAAACTGTCTGATTATTATAGAAGCACGCAAACTGTCTGATTATTATAGAAGCACGCAAACTGTCTGATTATTATTGAAGCACATAGATGAGTCTGCAAATTTTAAAACATTTAGATGAATCTGTCTATTTATCATTGAATAGTCTAGATGTGTCTGTCGGGTTATTATAAATTAGTTTGTTTGTGCCTGTCAGATTGTCATTGATACACGTAGATGATTCTGATTGTTGAATCATGTAAACATGTCTGTTTGATTAATACTGTGTAGTCTACATGTGTCTGTCTGATTCTAATTGAATTTTCTAGATGCCTCTTTCTGAATAATGAAAAATGGTATAGATGCGTCTGTCTGATTGTTATTAAAGCACGTGCTCGCTCCTGCCTGATTATTATTGAGTGATAGTGATTTGTCTGTCTGTTTGTCACTAAAGGACGCAGATGTGTCTGTCTGTTTGTTATTAAAGGACGCAGATGTGTCTGTCTGTTTGTCATTAAAGGACGCAGATGTGTCTGTCTGTTTGTTATTAAAGCACGTGCTCGCTCCTGCCTGATTATTATTGAGTGATAGTGATTTGTCTGTCTGTTTGTCACTAAAGGACACAGATTTGTCTGTCTGTTTTTAAAGGACGCAGATGTGTCTGTCTGTTTTTTATTAAGGGACGCGGATGTGTCGGTCTGTTTGTTATTAAAGGACGCGGATGTGTCTGTGATTATTATTGAACACGTAGATTGATTATTATGAAATGACCTATATGTGTGTCTCTGATGACTATTGAAGCACATAGACGTGTCTGTCTGATTGTTATTCACTGCTATTTATGTGTCTCTTCTTTTTCTTATATTTCGAGTTCACCAGCTGTAAACTCTGGCAGAAAGTTCTGGTTGTTCATCCACTTCTGCACTGCAGTCCTGTTTCAGAACCAGAGTGTTGCGTGTGCATCCGTTCTACAGATCTGATTCATTTGTATGCAGACTGCTGGTTCCTTGCCTCTCGAGCAGATGCATTCCGACTTTAAAAAAAAAAACAAAAAAACTTCTAACTGGTCGACTATCAGGTCAAGCTTTTGGGGAGGCAGTGGGTCTATTCTTGTTTTCCCCCACGACGGGGCATCAGAACCCACACGGGGAATGTGTCTGATTACTATCAAATGGTCTAGTTGTGTCTGTCTGATTACTATCAAGTGGTCTAGTTGTGTCTGTCTGATTACTATCAAATGGTCTAGTTGTGTCTGTCTGATTACTATCAAGTGGTCTAGTTGTGTCTGTCTGATTACTATCAAGTGGTCTAGTTGTGTGTCTGATTACTAACAAGTGGTCTAGTTGTGTCTATCTGATTACTATCAAATGGTCTAGTTGTGTCTGATTACTGTAAAATAGTCTAGTTGTGTCTGATTACTATCAAATGGTCTAATTGTGTCTGTCTGATTACTATAAAATGGTCTAGTTGTGTCTGATTACTATCAAATGGTCTAGTTGTGTCTGTCTGATTACTATCAAGTGGTCTAGTTGTGTCTGTCTGATTACTATCAAATGGTCTAGTTGTGTCTGTCTGATTACTATCAAATGGTCTAGTTGTGTCTGATTACTGTAAAATAGTCTAGTTGTGTCTGATTACTATCAAATGGTCTAATTGTGTCTGTCTGATTACTATAAAATGGTCTAGTTGTGTCTGATTACTATTAAGTGGTCTAGTTGTGTCTGTCTGATTACTATCAAGTGGTCTAGTTGTGTCTGTCTGATTACTATCAAATGGTCTAGTTGTGTCTGTCTGATTACTATCAAGTGGTCTAGTTGTGTCTGTCTGATTACTATCAAGTGGTCTAGTTGTGTGTCTGATTACTAACAAGTGGTCTAGTTGTGTCTATCTGATTACTATCAAGTGGTCTAGTTGTGTCTGTCTGATTACTATCAAATGGTCTAGTTGTGTCTGATTACTGTAAAATAGTCTAGTTGTGTCTGATTACTATCAAATGGTCTAATTGTGTCTGTCTGATTACTATAAAATGGTCTAGTTGTGTCTGATTACTATCAAATGGTCTAATTGTGTCTGTCTGATTACTATAAAATGGTCTAGTTGTGTCTGATTACTATCAAATGGTCTAGTTGTGTCTGTATGATCATTTTTGAAGCAGGCAGATGAGTCTGTATGGGGTTGAATGGTTAAGATGTGTGTGTCCGTTTATTATTGAAGTACCTTCTATTTCTTCTTATAGACCACATGTATTTAACATATCCTGATAACATCATAGAATGCAAGATACCCACTACAGCAATGAGCCATCATCACCTCGTAATATGCGCGTGGAATAAAACAGAAACACAAATTATCGGACAAAAACATTTAGGTAATAAACTTAGAAGCTATACAAATTGTGATCAAGATGCATTCCTACCAGATTTGCTCAATTCACTCTAACCTTAACGTCGAATGCTTACCATATCAAAGAGTCAGCTGATAAAACACTATTTATTTAACGTGGACTTGGACTTCAAGTAATTTCTCCTTGTCTCTGGGTAGTGGGATGGGACCCCGTGTGCATTGTCACACATGTAAAAAATCCCTTGGCAGCTGGAAATCGAAAATACAGTCTAACGGCGCTGCCAAGGCAAAATTTTGAGTTAAAAATCTACCCATAGTATTTCAGGATCCCTGCCGGTGCTACAGATCTTGTGCATTGTGCCGAGCTTCTTCAGACACAGACTTGATTAGAAGAAGAACGTGGTACTTATGGGTTACACCCGTGTGGTATGATATTGATCCGTTGTTCAAAACCTCAATACCTCAATCTCGAACGAATACAGAATGAAGCCATGAGGGTAATTCTGTACAAGAGATACCCTGGTAGTCATCATCATCATGGTGCAGGTCCTTTGCAGAACGTTGCTCTCATCACAGTCTGCCTGAAAGAAACTCAGTCTCTCGCCAGCTCTCCCGCCTCATGTACTTTCATACTCAAGGAGTCACTTAAATTCTGTGCACTTCTTCGTGTTTTTCAGCCCCTGTCCATTCTTCCTGGTACCATGCCTTCTGCTATAATTTTTTTCCAATCCGTCGTGGCGCTTAATATGACCAAAATATTTCAGCATCGGAGACAGGATGCTGTTTATTAGCCAATCTTCTTTGATGTTCAGATCTCTTAAGATGTCAGTATTTCTCCTTTTCTTTGTCCAAGTTATTCTGAAAACCTTTCTATAGCATTTCAGCTCGAAAGCCTCTATTCTTTTTCTTAAGAACTGGGAGATAGTCCACGACTCACATCGGTATGTTGCCACAGGAAAGACGCATGCTTTCAGAATTCTAATTTTTATCTCCTTGCTGGTGCCTAACCAAAGTCTTTTAAGGCTGTTTAATTTTTGCATTGCTATAGCTATCCTCATTTTAATTTCTGTTAAACAGTCTCCATTGCTATTTGTTATAGACCCTAGATTTTCAAAGTTTGTGACATTTTTAATTTCTTCACCATTTATTGTTATTTTTGGGTGGCAGCCAGTTTTATCTGTGGACATTTTTATGTGTGTTGGTAATGCTACAGATAATATTAATCTTACGTCCTTTTTAGGACGTATTTTTTTGGTTATTTGAAGCCCCATCCTGGCTTTTGCCAGGGGCCGCAATATAGGCAGGACATAAATATGGCCAATTGTCTGAACGCGGTTTCTGGGACCTTTCCACGGCGATCCTCATCCACATGGTGGCACTTTGTGTCATCGGGTGTTTATCGCTTGTGTGATGTCCTGGTGGGGTAGAAATTCAGTCAGTCATTACTTTTGTTTAAAAAATATTCAAGAACAGATTTTGATCTTCACTGTGCTTTTTGACAGACAATAGTAAATTGTCTATTCACTTTACGATATTCGAAAGGAGGACTGTGTCATCTGCTTAGCGGAGTTCCGGAATAGGGCTACCACCAATTTTGAGACAGTCATAACTGTCACATGTCTGGTCATTTTTGACATTTCTCATTCTATTTTCTGAGAATATATTGAATAGGTATGGTGAGAGAATGCACCACTGCCTCACTCCATTTTTCACCTCGAACCAGTCCGATGTTTCATCAGCTGCTTTGACGGCTGCTTGTTGTTCGTGATGAATATGTTCAATTAAATGCCCTATATTTGATGGAATCCCCATACTTCTCATAATAGTCCACAGTTTCTAATGTTGGACACAATCAAATGCCTTGAAATAATCAATGAAACAGGCATGAAGATCTACGTTGTATTCTCTGCATTTATCAAAAATTATTGTCATAATGAAGATCTGATCCCTTTTTCCTCTGCCCTGTCTGAAACTCGCTTGTGCTTCCTGTAGCTCATATTGTAATTTCCTTTCAATCTTCTTCATGATAATTAGTAAGAGGATTTTGCTAGCATGACTTATTATTGCGATGGTACTGTGGTTGGGGCATAGTTTCAGTTTTCCTTTCTTTCGCATTCCTACTACACTGGTAGTATGTATGCGATATATACTTGCACTACCTACTATTGCAGATAGGCTCCGAGTTTTGCAAGCAAAGTCATATCTCACAGTACCTGCAGACAAGAGGAACCCCCTTCGTAAAGCCCTGGGTAGAGCTAAGGATCACAGACTCAAAACAAGGTATTAGATGGCGCAAGCTAAAGACATAATTAAGCATGTGCGCAGGCTTGATCTATTTAGGCGAGGAGAGGAGTGGGTCAAGGTGTCTGAACAAGCTTCAGACTTGTGTAGGGTTCCAATCGTGTTAGGTAGTTAGTACAGAGACTGGGCAACTGGTGCTGCAGAATCAGAAGTGATGGCCAAGTGATGTGATTATTTATACAGATGGCTCTGTGTTGAGAGGCAAAGTTCACAGGGTTTTGAAGCAAAAACGAAGGAACGTCGCCTAGTGCAGCAAAGCCTTGCATATTATATCACAACGTCTAGTTTCAGAATGGAGGTGGAGAAAGTCTTTGCTGCCTTCCGCTGGCTTGAGAATTAGCTGTACACACATGCCGTGATGGTAACTGGCTCACAGAGCATGTTGAGAAAGGTAAAAATGGAGACTGGATACCAATGGGAGTGTCCCAGTGAAGTGATGTCGATTCCTAATTTAACATTCAACTTCTTAACCATGTCTATAAACTCCCTGATCCAGATGACGCTCTGGAATATTGGCTGAAAGCCATCTTTGTGTATTTGACAAAAGTGTGCAAATTAAGGTGGTTCGTGTGAAACATGAGACTAAATTACCATAGATTTGGAGATTATGAGAGAGCGAAAGGGCACACAAAAATTAGGATTTAATCACATACCAGTGTCTGCGAAACAAAGTCCAGTATGCATTTCCTAAGGAGAAGAGCAGTAAACAAATTCAAGTAGACATTTAAAAAAGCAGCAAAGATAAATCATCATCATCATCCATCAGTTCTCGTTATGCCTAGTGGCACATGAGGCTTCAGAGAGGACTGTCCATGATTTCCTGTCCTGTGCAATCTGCAGTGCAGTTTTCCATGTCAAAGATGCCGCGCTCAGGTCACTTTCCATCGTTCGTCTCCATGTTGTTTTTGGGCGCCCCTGTTTTTTCTTTCCCTCTGGTGTCCCTGTGAGAGCTGTTTTGGCAGGTATATCAGAAGTCATTCTCATAACGTGGCCAAGCCATTTCCATCTTCTCTTGGTATTCAGACTGTCTAAAGTTTCTTGGTTTGTGGCTTGAAGTAGTTTAGTGTTTGAGATTGTATCTGGCCAGAAAATTTTGATAATTCTACGTATACATGTGTGATGGAAGGTGGACAGCTTATGTGCATCTTTTTTGGTCATTCTCCAGCATTCCGCTCCATAAAGAAGAATTGGCAAAATGATACTCTTGTAGAGACGGAGTTTCGTTCCTCTGCAGTAATTGTTGGATTTCCAGATTTGCCTCATCCTTCCAAAAGCAGCTCTAGCTTTGTTCAGACGTGACTGTATGTCTTCCTCTGTCCCTCCTAGTAGGGACACCACACTGCCAAGATATGTGAAATGTTCTAAATTTTCAAGTGATTGGTTAGCAAATAAATGGAAGGTAATTAATACTTTGACAAACAAAGATAATGTAACACGTTTCCTGTAATCTAATGTAACATCTGATGATTTCAGTAATTCTTTGAAGCCGGTATAGAAAAGTTGAAAGCCACAATACAAAACTGTCCTTAAGATTTATACCTGCCATCATCATTTTGCGAAAACAAATGCCTGGAAAATGTTTCTTCTGATGTCAGTTGCCTGAGTATTTATATATCTCACCTGTCTCAGAAACAGCGATGCAGCTGGTTTAGACGGAATCAGCAATGTGATCCTCCGCAGTGCTGCATCAGTGATTTGCGAGTCGTTGACCTATATTTACAGGTAACTATAGGCCGATCTTTCAAACAACACTATCGAAACCATGAGAGAAACATTCATAATATAACATATCGATATTTAGATCGCAATAAACTTACAGTAGATTAACAGTCAGGGTTTCGACAAGTCAAGGTTTCGACCAGTCAGGGTTTTGACCAGTCAGGGCTTCAACCAGTCATGGTTTCGAACGACCAGTCAGGTTTTCGACAAGTCAGGGTTTCGACCAGTCGTGGTTTCGACCAGTCAGGGTTTTAACCAGTAAGGGCTTCGACCAGTCAGTGTTTCGACCAGTCAGGGTTTCAACCAGTCATGGTTTTGACCAGTCAGGGTTTCGACCAGTCAGGGTTTTGACCAGTCAGGGTTTCGACCTGTCAGGGTTTCGAGAAGCCAGGGTTTCAACAAGTCAGGGTTTCGACAAGTCAGGGTTTCGACAAGTCAGGGTTTCGACCAGTCAGGGTTTCGACCAGGCAAGGTTTCAACCAGTCAATGTTTAAACCAGTCAGGGTTTCGACCAGACTAGGTTTGGACAAGTCAGGGTTTCGACCACTCAGGGTTTCGACCAGTCAGGGTTTCGACCGACCAGTCAGGTTTTCGACAAGTCAGGGTTTCGACCAGTCAGTGTTTCGACAAGTCATGGTTTCGACAAGTCAGGGTTTCGACCAGTCAGTGTTTTGACCAATCAGGGTTTCGACCAGTCAGGGTTTAGACAAGTCAGTGTTTCGACCAGTCAGTGTTTAGACAATTCAGGGTTTCGATCAGTCAGGGTTTTGACCAGTTAGGGTTTCGACCAGTGAGTGTTTCGACTAGTCGGGGTTTCGACCAGTCAGGGTTTAGACAATTCAAGGTTTCGACCAGTCAGGGTTTCGGCCTGTCAGGGTTTGGACCAAAATACTCTTTCCATACAGTCTTAACTTAAATGATAGAAAACTGGCATTAGAATATCAATGATGGAATAATGTGTTTACAAGTGTTTCTAGATTTTAAGGAAGCTTTTGACATGATAGACCATAATATTCTTTTACAAATATTAGAAAAAGTGAAATGCTATCAAATTAAATAAAATCCTTGTTTGTTCAAAAGTAAACAAGTGATTTCATAAAATAAACTCCTATCGCAGACCACCGCCGTCAATAATGGTGTACGTCAAGGCTTGATTCTTAGCCCTCTGTTATTTGGTATTTACACAAATGATCTTCCCTTTCGTCTGTTGTCGTTCTCTGATTTATTTGCCGACGACTTTACCATCTATACAAATTCTTAGACATGTAATGTTTAGAGTCATCATTGCATCAAAAGTTAAAAACAACTATTGTTAAATGCAGCTGTGCTAACCGTATGCAAATAAACATAATTAAAACCAAGTCTATGCTAATACAAATTATCTAGTTTAAATTCACAGAGAGTGCTTCAAATGTATATTAGGATGACTTGTGTGTAACTGAGCACAAAGCTCTGGGGTTGGTCATTGATGCGAATCTAAACTTCAACTCTCACGTACTAGTACTTATACAGTAAACGTCTAAAAATGTTTACAAACTTTCTTGTTTAAAAAAAAAAAGATATTCTTTATTTCTCATATCCAGACATATATAGATTTTTGCTCCTTAGTATGGGATGGCTGTTCCGGTTCTTTTATGTAGCGGCTGAAGTCACTGTAAAAGCTCTCCATTCGCTAAATACGTCATAATTATGGGACAGTCAAACATATAAAGGTCTTTTGCTACTGCCCCTTTGTGAACGTCGACTTGTCAGTAATGCGAAATATAAATTATCCCTAAAGGTTCTATGTACTTATAGCCGTTGTTTAAATAAAATGGAAGGCAAAGCAAACGTCTAAAAATATTACACATCCCTAAACCTAGGAAACTTGGCTCCCAGGTCGACCCAGCCTTGAGTGGGTACCAGGTGCAGTTCTGATAAGTAAAGGCAGCCGGCGTGATGCTGACCACAACACCCATCCTGTGTCGCTTGTCTATAAAATATAGGTCTAGCCCTATATACCCAATACGCCTGAAAGGCATGGAAAAGGGTACTTTACTTTACTTTTAAACCTAGGAAAGACCAATATAATACAAGTTTGGCGTACTCCGCCGCTCAGCTGGGAAACTTTCCAAAACAAAAAATTAAAAAATGCCAATGTTCCCTATACATGCAAAATGAAATTTCAAATATTATTTGGGAACAGATTACATGTCCCATGGAAGATTTAAAATGTTTCAGAAATAGGGCATATTTGCCCTTGATTTATTATTACAACTATTACGGTTTACTGTATTTAAAAATTTTTAAATTTTAGCACTTGTATTACATTTTTTAAATGCTATTATTAATGTTTACTATTACCTGATATACTAAAGAAATGATGTCTGAAAGGGGGAAGAATAGAATAATGTTTATTATTACCCGATAGACTAAAGAAATGATGTCTGAAAGGGGGAAGACTAGAATGTTCACTATTACCTGGTATACTATAGAAATGATGTCTGAAAAGGGCAAAATGTTAAACGGCCCAGCGTACCCAATTGTTAAGATTTCGAAAATAGATTTTGCCTGTTCGTTCGTTCTTTTGTTCGCTTGAAATATGTTATCTGTACCGTAATGTTGCTCTAGCATGAACAGGTAATTCAATAAGCGACCCTTAAAGTTTGGCTTCCACCGGTGATTCCCCTGGCCAACTGTTTTTGCCTTGATATGTTGTACCTGGGACAGTCTTGGAGGATGTGATCTGTTGTCTTAGATACAAATCTACATGTATGTATGTATGTGTGTATGTATGTGTGTGTGTGTGTGTATGTATGTATGTATGTATGTATGTATGTATGTATGTATGTATGTATGTATGTATGGATGTATGTACGTACGTACGTATATATGTATGTTTGTATGCATTGATGTATGTAGATGTGCGTGTATGTTTTTTTTTGTATATATGTCTGTGCATATGTCTGTAATCAGTAGTGTGTGCATGTGTGTGTGCAAGTGAGTAGGTTTGCGTGTGTATTTGTGTGAGTGTGTGTGTATGTGTGTGTGTGTGTGCGAGCGTGCGTATGTTCGATGACTTTTAAAACCCTTGCTTCTGTGTTACGGCTTGATATTCATCCTACGCATATTATATGAACATGTCATGCTTTATTGATAAAATACAACTGATGTGGGAAAGATGGGAGTTTGGAAGAGTCGAATGTAAGACGTCCAATATGTGATTTTGAAAATAAAGTTCGTTCTTTCGTTCGTTTTTTAATACAAATGGCTGCTCTGCCAATATTTGAAGTACCCAAATTTGTCTGTCTGATTTTCATTGAAGTACCTAGATTTGTCTGTTTGATTATCATTAAAGTACCTAAATTTGTCTGTCTGATGATCATTGAAGTACCTAGATTTGTCTAATTATTGATAAAGAAATCATACTTCTTAGGGACTTCAATATCGATACTCAAAAGTCTAACAACACATGGGAGAATATAGTTACTTCATACAATCTCCAACAACTAGTTAAACAACTTACTAGAGTTACTAAATCATCTTCAACACTTATAGATCACATTTATACAACACGTCTGAAAATATAGTAGAATGCAAGGTTTCCACTACTGCAACGTCCGATCATTTTCCAATTTGCTGTACGTGGTCGAAAGGAGCAACTAAAATTCCTAAAACACAAACATTTAAGCATTAAATTTAGAAGCTATAAAAATTTCAGTCAAGAGGCATTTTTACTAGATTTGCTAAGTTCACCTCTTGACCATTTTTATCAACTCCCTGATCAGGATGATGCTCTGGAATATTGGCTAAAGACCTTCCTTGGTGTGTTTGATAAACATGTGCCAGTTAAGGAGGTCCGT
Source organism: Candidula unifasciata (assembly GCA_905116865.2). Taxonomy (NCBI): domain Eukaryota; kingdom Metazoa; phylum Mollusca; class Gastropoda; order Stylommatophora; family Geomitridae; genus Candidula; species Candidula unifasciata. The sequence goes on from CAJHNH020003382.1 coordinate 60,229, forward strand.
GTAAAAAGTCAGACGAAATCACCATGGATCACCCAGGAAGTAGTCGACATTATGAGAGAACGAGATAGGGCACACAAAGATAAGAACTTTGTCACATATCGGAGTTTGCGTAACAAAGTACAGTATGTTATTCGAAAGGAAAAAAAGAACTATTTCAGAAACCTAGTATCAGATAAAAGAAAAAGTAAGGATATATGCAAGGCAATCAACACACTGACAAACAAAAACACTTCAACACGTGTGGTAACATCTAATATTACATCTGATGATTTCAGCAATTACTTTCAGGTTGACATAGAGCAGATAAAGGCTACAATACCGAGCTATCCATGTGATTTATCCATGGTGTCAAAATTTTGTGAGAATAAATGCTCCAGAGATTTCCCTACTGACATACGTCTGGTGTCAGTCAATGACGTTTTTAGATATCTCGCTAATCTTAAAAAACAGTAATGCATCAGGTCTAGATGGTGTGAGCCATAGGATCCTTCGTTGTACTGCATCAGTTATCTGCACGTCATTAACCTACATTTACAACCAGTGCATCGCCAAGGGTTACTTTCCACCAGCCTTTAAAATTGCCAAAGTCTATCCTCATCTTAAATCTAGATCATTTGACAGTAGTATTCCCAGTAGCTATAGACCTATCTCTCTACTATCATCCCTATCGAAACCACTAGAAAAACACATTCACAAAATAATACTCCAACATTTAGATCATAACGAACTTATTGTTGACAACCAGTCAGGGTTTCGACCAAAATATTCTTGTCGCACTGCCTTAACAAATATGATAGAATACTGGCATCAGAATATTAACGAAGATAAGATATGTGGTGCAGTGTTTATAGACTTTAAAAAGGCCTTTGACATGATAGACCACACTATTCTTATCCGAAAGCTGGTAACAATGAAAGTGAGTTCCAACCTATTAACATCTTTTTAGTAAACGGGGTTTTATTCTTGGCCCCCTTCTATTTGCAATTTACATAAATGATCTGCCCTTAAGTCTGTCGTCGTCGTGCGATTTATTCGCAGATGACTGTACCATCCATTCAAATGCTCGAACTTGTAATATACTAGAGTTGTCTTTGCAACAAGAATTAAACAATGTAGTTAGTTGGAGCTACGCAAACCGCGTGCAAATCAACATAAGAAAGACAAAATCTATGTTAATAACAACAAAAGAAAAACTGTGCACTTTAAACTCTCATAGAACCCTTCAACTCTACCAAGGTAACACATCAGTAGAAAGTGTAACTGAGCACACAACTTTAGGCCTGATCATCGATGGAAATCTTACCTTCAACTCCCATGTGCAAACCCTTGTTAAGCAAACTGCTACAAAGGTATACCAACTAGCAAAAATTAAAAACTTTCTGGATGAAAACACTAGGAAATTATTCTATACTTCTCATATTCAGACCCACAATATGGGATGGATGTGCAAATTCAGTCATCAAACGACTGAAAGCACTACACAGAAGGGCTGTTCGTTTAATAGCTAATAGTCATGGAAGTGACTGTTCGCATCTGTATAAAGAACTTGTGTTAATACCGCTCCAGGCAACGCTTACTATTCAATAAAGCTAAACCTATTCACAAAATCATATCTAAAAATGCTCCATGTTACCTTTGGCCATTATTTAAAAACAAACACATAGGAAGACATATCTCAAACCTAGAATAGACCTATAACTTAGCGTACTCTGCAGCTCAGCTGTTGCATATTGCATCTCCTAAACCTAGAATAGACCAATACAAAACAAGCTTAGCGTAGCGTACTCTGACCTATACAAAACAGCTTAGCGTACTCTGCAGCTCAGCTGTGGAATATTGCATATCTCACCTAGAATTACAAAAAAATATCAATAACCCCTATACATACAATCGGAAACTATTCGAATATTATCTCACTACAGACTATATGCCCCCTTAAAAGATTATAGTATGTTAAGGCTATGATGTATTTCCATGAGATGTCTTAATAATTTTTTAAGGGGGTGAAAAAGGGGGGGGGGGGGGGGGGTTTAAAACTAAAGGTTATTATTGTTTAAAACTGAAGATGCCAGTCGAATGCATTCCAATGTTTGCAACTAACATTTAATTGGTTTTGATGATGTTTATATTATGCAACCTTTTAGACTAACATCATTTTTAGAATATGCTTATTATTATACTCTTTAAATTAGAGCACATTCCAGCATGTGTAATTAAGACTAAGATATTGTGATTTCCCCCTCCCCCCTTTTTTTTTTACTTTTCTATATTTCTTACATTTTTAATTTTGCATTCCTCTTTCTATTATTATTATGTTTATTATTATTATTATTATTATTATTATTATTATTATTATTATTATTAAATTATTATTGTTATTATTATTAACTATGAAATGAGGTACAAATGAAAAATTTTATGAAAGGATAGGAGTGGAAGGGCAGAAAGTTAAACGGGCCTGCGTGCCCAATTCTTAACCCTTTGAAAATTAAGTTTGTTCGTTGGTTCGTTTGTTCGTTAAATATTATTGAAGTACCTAGATTTGTCTGTCTGATGATCATTGAAGTACCTAGATTTTTCTGTTTGATTATCATTGAAGTACCCAGATTTGTCTGTCTGATGATCATTGAAGTATCTAGATTTGTCTGTTTGATAATCATTGAAGTACCTAGATTTGTCTGATTGTAATTGAAGTACCTAGATTTGTCTGTCTGATTATCATTGAAGTACCTAGATTTGTCTGTCTGATTATCATTGAATTACCTAGATTTGTCTGTTTGATTATCATTGAAGTACCTAGATTTGTCTGTCTAATGATCATAGAAGTACCTAGATTTGTCTGATTATCATTGAAGTACCTAGATTTGTTTCTCTGATGATCATTCAAGTACCTAGATTTGCCTGATTATCATTAAAGTACCTAGATTTGTCTGTCTGATTATGATTGAAGTACTTTGATTTGTCTGTCTGATGATCATTGAAGTACCTAGATTTGTCTGTCTGATTATCATTGATGTACCTAGATTTGTCTGTTTGATTATCATTGAAGTACCTAGATTTGTCTGTCTCCTTTACCTCGTTGTGCGGACGTGTTTTAGCGAGCTCTTCATTTTTGATTATTTTATGAAACCAGTGCGTGTAAACAACATGGATTTTCGTCAATCTGGTTGCGTACACTGACGGATCAAGAATGAATAGAGGAGAAGTAGGAGCAGAGTAATAATCCCCACAGTTGGATATACAAGAAGAATATAAAATAACAGATCATGTGGCAGTTATGCACAGCAGAACTAGTCGCATAATGAAGGCACTAGAGATGGTAATAATAAACCCTCCAAACTAAATTTTTACCATACTGACAGAATTCATGTTCCCTCGGTGCAGACGTTTTTAAAACACATATAAAACTAACCCAGTAGACCAAGATATTAAAGAGACAATCCTAAATCTAACAACTCATGCTCAAGAATACAAGGATGGCCAAGTCACCATTGCATGGGGTACCAGCACACAGAGGGTGTAACTGGCAATGAAAAAAAAGCTGAACATAGCAGCCAAAAAAGGGAGCAAAATGTGATGTTTTAATAGATGTAGGACTTGGAAAAACAGAAAGGACGCAGCATAATCAAACGACATATAATTAAAATGTGGAAACTGCAATGGCAAAGGAGCAATAATGGCAGAGATGCCTACAATAACCTTAAAGAGCCCAGCCTTAACACACAGGTACGGGACAAACTGAAAATTTCCAGCCAACAAACTTCTATGGAGAGCTAGATTAGGATGGCACCAGAGAAATTACATCTCCACTATGTCTGGACTGCTTTCAAGATAATACTCTAGAGCATTATATATAATAAACTGCACTAAGTATAAATTGGAAAGGAAACCCCTTGAGGAATTTTTTCTAAAACGCAAACAACAAATTACTGTAAAACAAAATGTTTAAATGTAGAAAGCAATAAAGACATCCAAAAACTGTTTAAATCAATAAACCTTATTAAAACAAAAACAAAACTAAAAAGACCCAGTTTAGGGATTTTACTCAGTATAACAGAAAGAAACTGATAAAGATGAGATGTGTAACCCCGAACATCCTAGAGTCAGAGAGATAGTGTAAGTATGATGAGTGCATAGATGTGAACATGGACACATACACAAGGATGAGTGCGTGTAGTATGAGTGCAATTGTGTATAGGATGGATACATAAGACACAGTGTATGTAGGTGGATGGTACGGAATCATATGTGGACGAACAGTGGGAATATAGTTGTGCGAAAGGTACAGATGAATGAATGAGTACATGGATTTAAATGTATTACTGTACATGGATATTGTGTGTATGAGTGTGGCATGTGGTGTATATATATGAGTAGCGTGCATGTAATATTATGTGAGTGTATGACAGTGCAATCAAAGAAACCAATAAACTGTGTTGCTGTATGTCTGTTCATTAATGAGAACAAATGGAATGAAGGGTTGTAAGCAGCAAGAACGTCATCAACGCACAACAATCCACCAAAACATGATACGTCAGTACCGGACAGGTCACATACCAGTAACAGGACATAACTTAAAAGTGACACGACCAGACGAAATTACAGACAAAGCCACCACCAAAAACACATAAGACATGGAAGAGTGAATATCACTAACGTGTGGATGTACTCGTTTTTTTATGAATGTAAGTACTGGCATTGGTAAACGCATATGAAAGAGTTGGCGTGTGTACGGTAATGTCAATTAGGTATGCCACACAACGTATAAGTATGAAAGGACGTACAAATATGTAGTGTTGTCTGCATGTATGAGTACTCGAGTGCATGTACGCATACACCTAGTGGGTGCGTCCATATACTCCGGGATTCATAAACAAAACCATCCCACTCCACAGCATGCATACAACATGCACATGACCGACAGAATTCATAACAAAAATATACTGACAGCAAATAGGGAATACAAGTGACTCGATATATGACAGGACTAGAACGCATAACCTCCAATACCACCCCATCACTGGATGATAGCAAAGGTTGGTAACGTGATACACATAGTCCCGGCAAAAAAGCCACGCTAGAATCCAGCAAGACGGGCAACGACGAGAATTGACTCTGAATGGCCTCCCGTTCCCTTCCCCCCACCTTCCCCTAACTCTTTCGGATGCACTATGAGTTTAACCCCCCAACCCATTCCCACAGAGAGCACTTGAGTTCGTTGCCCAACATGCCACAACAATTCTATCGCCGATCATTTGGATCTCAAAGCGTGAGCTGGACGGTCCGGTTATACGGTATTTACGTACACGGAGCTTAGCTATCAACACAACCGATCACATAATAACAAATGACGACTGGACCCGCTTAAGACTCCACACACAACTCTCACACACATATCCATTACACGACTAACCCGTTCATATTACAGGAAGACAACTATAAGACCACTATGGTCACACGCGAAAATTTTTCACATCTCGGAACTATTCACATTCAAACACTGTTTTCAGTACTTTTTGGCAAAATTAAAAATACTCAAAATTTTAAAACAAATAAATGGTGGCCGAAAGGTCGTTTGTGTGTGTGGAAGCTCGCTCTCCTTCGAGATACGCCTAGCCAGATCAAAGGGAGACAGAACAAACAGGAAACACCAAAAATGAAGAAGGAAGACATGCACCAGTGACATCAGGACGAGCGGTTTGATTCGGATGGAAACATTAAGCCAGAAATGGCACAAACACCAGTATTCAGTCACGAAAGTGACGCAAATAACCCAGACCACAAATATAGGCGGAGACTGTTAGCAGCCTAGGCTAGCTAGCAGCAGTCTGAACGTGGTCGAGCTTTTATTTTTTTTTCTCAAAAGGACTTGGACTTGGACATAATATGATTTGAATTTTTATTAAGATATGCAAGCCACTCTACGCGTAGGATACGTTTCTTTGATTCCTTTGTTTTTTTCTTCCTTATTTCCGAAACATGGTCTGTGAGTTCGCTACAATCACATGTCATGAGATACTACTATCCAGATGTCAGAAAGTTGCTGTTGTTACCTCTACCTCAAATTGCATTAGGATGTTGGGACATACGCGAGGCTCATTTATGATTATTCAACCCCTATTTACTTCTCCACTGTTAACCTCTTATTTCAAATCTGTGTATATATAATGATGTCACCTGTGCGCAAATTGTCGTTGGGCTATTGCACTGGTGCCTCAGTTTCGCCAACTATCCATTCTCCATATCCTCGTTTCAAGGACTTTTCAAAGGTGTTTTTTTTTTGGGGGGGGGGGGGGGTAGGGGTGGGGGGGGTGGGAGGGGGACAAGAGATGCTACTTAGCGCCTTGTTGTGTCAGTCTGATATAGTCTGTAGACACTAATGAAGTGAAAAACTCAGTGAAATTGGAAGGAACGCATATAGAATTAGGCTATGCGAATCCTTCTAGAATACACGAGGGACACACCAATTGTGTGTATGCGACATATCCTGGCCATGCCCACCTATGCTAACCCACCGCCAACTCTAGATTTATAGCTAAAGATGGCCGTGGCTAACCATAGTGTGTTGCAGGCAGGGTACTATCTCAAAGTTTCACGTGATACAGAACACATCCTTCACAAGGGAAATAACAAATTGTGAAGGGTGGATTTGTAGAAGGAAAAGGTACAAACAATGCCATTTACATCCTAAGGACATTGTCAGAAAGAGCTATAGAAGTAAAGACTGATTTGTACTTATACTTCATAGACTATACAAAAGCATTTGACTGTGTGAAGCATGAAGAAGTAATCAAACTGTTAGAAAAATTAAACATTGATGGGAAAGATCTACGAATAATAAAGAATATGTATTGGCAGCAAACAGCAGCTATAAGAATTAACAACTGTTTAGGTACATTTCAAAGCATAAAGAGGGGCGTGCGACAAGGATGTGTACTGTCACCTGATGTGTTTTAAATGTACAGTGAATATATAATGAGATCTTTAATTGGTATGCCCGGAATTGTGGTTGGTGGGCACAATATAAACAATTTACGTTTTGCTGATGACACAGTCTTGATAGCAACAAGTCAGAAAGAATTACAGGAAATGATAGACATTGTGGTGTTAGAAAGTGGAAGAATGGGCCTCAGTTTGAATAATGGGAAGACAGAAGAAATGGTGGTATCAAAGAAACAAATTATTCCTAAATGTGTAATAAAAGTCAATGGTGTTATTTTAGGACAAGTACAGAAATTTAAGTATCCGGGCACATGGATAACATCAGATGGAAGATGCATAACTGAAATAAGAAACAGAATTGGACAGGCAAAAACTGCATTTTATAAAATGAAAAACATCTTGTGCAATATATCCTTGTCATTGAGAGTTAGAAAAAGAATTCTTGCTTGCTACATACACCCAGTTTTAACATATGGATGTGAATCCTGGACAATCGGTAGGCTGGCCAAACAATTTTTAGAGGCATCAGAGATGTGGTTTTACAGAAGAATGCTTAGAATACCTTGGACGGTCAAAAAGAGCAACCAAGAGGTTTTGAAAGAGGCGGGAGCCCGAAGACAACTTATCACAGACATCAGAAGGAGACAGTCATCATTTTTGGGCCATGTTATGAGAAGAGAGAAAATAGAACATGTTGTGACCACTGGAAAGATCTGTGGAAAAAGGGATAGAGGAAGACAACGAGAGAAGATGCTTGACAGTCTTGTTGCATGCCATGGAGGTGTGTCGGCACCCGAACTAATACATGCTGCAGGAGATCGCAGATTATGGAGAAGCATGATCGCCCACGCCAGTCGACAGGGCACATGATGATGATGATCAAACCTGTATGGCCCAGCTCGAAAAGAAAATCAACAGGATTTGAAACATTAAGAGATTTGCCGACGAGAAGAATGGTAAAATCGGAGGGCAGAGAAGCCCTACGTGAGGTGGTAGGTGCACTGAGACAATAAAAAGAAACTCCACAGGGGAGCATGTACAGCAGGGGTCTGGTAATCTGGTAATTTTAATTTCAGCTTCATAGCAAACGGGTCACCCCATCTTTGCTCCGCTCCTGTGCCAACGAAAAACACACAGAATGTTTATCACAGTCCCTTGTAGAAAGACTGACAAACTGCTGTCTCAGCAAATCTAGCATACATTCGCATTAAAAGCATATGGTAGCCATCCGAAGTGCTAACACAAACAGTCTGACGTTAGAAATGCAGTTCATCATTGATGGTAGCAGAAGTCACCAAAAGATCAGCAGTTGCACACGCGATCAATTGTATTCAAAGAATGGCCCCACCAATATTGCGACAATCGGCATCGCGCCATTTTCTGAATCTACAAATCACACCACCACGTTGGTCAGTCGAAAAACATTCCAAATGAAATCCGCAGCTCACAGTGTCACGCCATGCACTAAACTCAGAAGCTGGGTAACGAAACTATATGCTTCCAGTCTACAAATGGAGCGAAAAAGCAACGGCCACAGTCTGGCAGAAGCAAAAAATTTTGCCTCGTTCAAAACAGTGGCAGTGCCTAGTGTCCATTTTGACCTGAAGCGTTATGTGAGGGTTAATAAACTGTCATCCCAGCAGTACCCTACTATTAGCTGGGGAAGGGATTTAGGACATTACATCCACCAGCAAGCGTCGCCCCAACAACGACCTGACTGCCTTCGTTAACGACTGTTCACCCAATAGCCATGCAGTTCTTTGGCACGAAGGAGACACCTTGAACTTGGGTTTCGGACTGCCGACTCCCTACACGAAGATAAATGTGTGCTACTGGTGTCTCGTGGCCAAAATACTATCTCACTGTATTACTAAAATTCAGCACGCATACTCAAACGCGCAGTAGTTTAAAAAAACACACACACACAAATATACATACACTCATTACCTGCCACCCGCTTGCTTGCTCGTGCAGCACACACACATGACTACATATTTATAAAAGTATATATATATATATATACATATATATACATATCGGGAGAGAGAGAGAGTGAGACAAGGGAAGAATCATGCAGAATGACCACACATATGTAAGACACTGACACAGGTAATTCCCTATACACACAAGGTCGGCATGACTGGCTCCAAGAAGGGGACAGTAAATTCAAATGGCTCAGTCAGAACAGACACAGTCCCTACTGTGACAGAAAGTTGGCTGTAATAAATGACTGCCGTAGAAAGGTGCACCCAAGGGACGGTTTCAGAAAGAGATGCATACTTTGTGGTAGGGTAACATTGCTTGAAAAATGTATTCTACAAGCCACCAGGGGTTGCATTCACATTTTCTAGGTTCTAACAATAGTAATACACTAGCGATGACTAATAATAATCATTAACAGCTCAGCCAATACATACATAAATCGGCGTAGACAAAAAGAGAGAGATAAAGAGAGAGAGAGAGGGGGATCACCGCGTAGCTAATTACAGCAAATGTATAGCGTTCATTGAGTCTCCTGTTTCGATATCCAAACGTGCTTGTTGTCAGCCATACAGTTTTTGCGTGCGTCGATCAAGGCCTGAGAACATAAAATCAAGTGCTGTGTCTCTACGTTCATTTCTAGGTGGCCACGGGGTCACAGATGGAACTGTTGTAGCAGGGTAGAGCTATGTGAACTTGAATCCTGCAGGTAAATTGGGTGCTTAGAGAATGTCGTGTTCTCAGGTGTATCTGGTGTAGCCTGATGAGATGTCATCTCGAAGAAAGGTGAAATATTTAAAAGAAAAGAATTCCGAGTGTCTGTAATTATTTCTTCTTCCATTCGTGAACCCGCCTGCGTCAGAACAAATGTTGCTCCATTAAACGGCGTCTATGTGTCCGAAGGGAACGGGGCGTATATTGGTTGATAGCCTGGAGTTCAATCAGTTTCATATTCCACGTTTTACTGGTATAAGATTTATTGCCCTCTTTCTGTCTCACACAGATAGTAGCGGGCAAGTCGCCTTTAATAACTGTTGGAAATACCGCGCCTATAATGTTCTACGTAGTATCATTAGAAAATGGGATGGTCCGCATGCCTATAGTTCGGTGAGTGCCTTTCTCTTCTTTTCCCTAGCATTACTATCTTTTGAAAAAGCTCAGTCCCATCGTAAGTCACACATGTTTCGTTTGTATAGTGTGACACTTGCGGGACGTCTCTCGGTTAGACTAAAAGAAGAAGGAAAAAAATAGCCGTGTTCTGAGGCGGTGATAACTAGAGACTCGGACAAAAGCCCAATGAACCTTCGCATACGTGGTTTCATGGGTCTGTATAATCGGCACATTTCCGCTGAAAATTATGTTTGAACGCCACAAAAAACCATGTTGCCTGCAATCATGTACTATCTTAATTGCGTAAACATATTTCACTGCACGTCCAAGCGAATCACGCTCACACGATACTAAAAACTCCCACCTAGTTCCCAGGCAACAATTAGAAGAAAAAAATCCAATTATTAAGAGCTGGGGGAAAAAAACGTCCTCTCATAGGGAGTCCTGGCAACGGGGGGGGGGGGGGGGGGGAAACTACCATTATAAGTAGAAGTAACCTCTCCGTCGACAAATGTTTCGGCCCATGAGCTCCTAGACATGTTCAGGAGGTGGGCCCCCCTAGTTTCATGAAGCTCAGGGTTGGTTTCCCTGCTGCACGATTACCTAAATTTAGGACTGGGCGTAAAGGGCGTTGGCGGAAGTTTAAAAGCTGATAGTAACAAATCAGGAGATAACAATTTTAAAAGGGGC